>VXBJ01005012.1:0-180000 GCA_013400055.1 Nycticryphes semicollaris
GATTCTGTGATTCTGTGAACTTCCGCTGCCTGAAAAGCTCTGGTCCATGACAAGAAAACTCACCATAGACATTTGTGAAATCAGTGTTTCAAAATGATGTTTCTTGAAAATGCACAATAATTAATAGGTTCTTTAAAAAAAAAAATAGATATTTTAAAAACATGATATATAATACAGTTCTTCCTGAGAGTTTTATGATCATATTGCACTCATAGTTTAAAAAGTAGTTTTGGCAAACTGCATCTAAATGGAAATCAAGCACTGGGACATTATATTAGGTTTATGTGGCAAGGTTTTGGTAATGGGGAGAGCAAGAAGAATAATGTCTTCCTCATATCTAGTCAGAACCCACCTTCTGTCAGTTTAAAACCATTACCTCCTTGTCCTGTCACGACAGAACCTCATGAATAGTCTCTCTGTGTCTTTCTTACAATCATAGAATGGTTTGGGTTGGAAGAGACCTTAAGTTCCTCTAGTTCCAACCACCCTGCCATGGGCAAGGGAACCCATGCATTTCCCTTGGATTTTAGAGGAAATTCAGGGGTTTTATTTTCATTTAATATCTAAAAATGGACATTATTTATCTTTATATTTTTGCTAATTAGAATTCTGAACATCTGAACACCTGTTTGTTCTTTTTATTTCCAATTTGTACTTTACCTGCATTGGTTTAAAGTGTGTTAGCTCTCAAATATTCTTACATATAATTCTGTCACTTAAATAAATAAAAATGTGACATCTATAATTTCTGAAATGCAATTTGTGATTAGATTTAAATTTTAAAAAGTAAATTAGTTTGAGATACAGGTGATTCTTAAAGTACATGTAAATATTTTCATTTGATTATAAAAAGTAATTATGTTGACAAGCAATATGTTTGAAAGTGAAAGTGGGGTTATGAAAAATTAATGTAATCATTGAACTGCTTGATAGCTCTTGAAAATGTGATAATAAAATAAATCATGGAGATGTCACTTTGCTGAATAGAAAAAAGCAAGGTTTGGACAAAAGTAAATGTAAGAAAATCAAATAATGTTATGGAAAAGAAAAAGCTGTCATACTCAAATACAGTCTTTAGACATTTATTTCTGACAGACATATCACATAAAATTCCCATACATCTGTGCCTGGAACATTTTACCAAAATACAAATGCTGTAAGGCAATTAACTGGATATATTGGCTTAAAAGGGACCTTCAATGCTTCCTAAATAAATGTTCTGTCATGAACCTGCACTTTCTTTAATCAACCAAATTCTTCACTCATTCCTAGAAGTCATGTTTCCAGAGCTTAGTTTCACAAAATTTTTGGAACCTCAGACTAGACCCAATAATGGAGCATCATACATGGGCTAGACCCAATGGAAAAAAGTAACCCCATGACATATGTCCACATAAAAAATATAAAAAAGGCTATTTGGGCTCAATAGAGGAATACTAACCATAAAACTGGGTGTCCAGGTTCTCTATAGAGTGTAATAGAACAATTAAATATCTCTGAATTTGTATGGTGATGCATTTAGCCAACAGGAGGTGCTAAACACAGAGATTTGAATTATAACATTGCCTTACACGGAAATTAAATTTGTTGGTCCATGCTCAGGTAGGTGTATTCTTCTGCTCGTTGTCTTTGGCAACCAAAAGAATTTGGGTAGAATGTAATGCTTTATCCAAAACTGTAATTCAATGAGCTATCACTCAGTTATTTCTTATAATTAAAACAAAGCTCTACCTGATGTCTCCTGGTAATAGTCTGTCTCCTGACTAGCTCCTGATAATAGTCTGTTGATATGCACAAGGAAGAGTTCAGAGAGGTTCAGCCCATAGCGGCAGGGTTGCTCTCTACAATAATGCACTTCGTTTTCAGTGGGTACTTTCTTTTTTCTGTCTCATCAGTCAAAGGTGACGATGTCATCACACACTACAGTTATTCAGAAAGTGGAAGTCTTGAGGTATGTGATATGCTCAGGCTATAAAGCCATAACTCACTGTCCTGGTTTGAGGTAAAATGAAACCAACTTTCCGTTCAGTAATTTTACTTCTTAGCTAAACCTCTTTTAACACTCTGAAATTAACAGCATTTGTCAAGAAAACTGTTCTCAGAGTGAAAAGATGTATGTTTATAGTTATTGCCATGAAATGGTATGCAGAGAGTTATACTGCCATAACAACCAAGGTCAGCTAATTTCATTAATTGCCCCATCAGAGGTTTGGAAATGGAAAAGTGTAGAGGGGTTCCACCTGCAGGGAGGAGCAACCAGGCAGGTCAACCAAAACTGACCAACCGGGATATTCCTTCCTATCTGCCTCATTCTCAGTATAAAAGCTGAGGGATCCAAGGGTCAGCCTCTCTTTCTTCAGTGGTCAACATCTGAGGAGGACTCTGTTTGTTCGTCTGTCTTTGATCCTGATCAGTGTGTTCCTGACTCTAGAGCTGCAATCCAGTTCCTATGCATCACTGAGTCCAGCCTGGGACTTCCCTAGTTCTGATAGTGATGTCTGTCATGCTGGGAGCTTTATACACTTTTGTATATATTGTATTTATTTCATTATTTCCTTCTAATTTGTTATTAACGTTTCATTAAACTAGTTTAGTTCCTTCTAAACCTGTAAATGTTTTTATCTCTCTTCCTCTTCTTCTGGGAGTGAGAACTGGGGGAGAGTATCTGTCATCTCATTCATTGGATAGTTCAGCCAAAAACCATAACACTCGTACATCCCACAAGAATGTGTATGTAGAGAGAGGACTGAAATCCACTCTACCTGTTCAAATAGACAAAACAGACATACTAAATGGAGAGGTCAGGGAGAGAAGGAAAAGAGAAAAAAGATCTAGTAGATGAGGAGTTAAGTCAGTTGTACTCTGCTGTCTGCATTTACAACAGTACTTTTAATCCAATTATTAAGATTAAAGCATATAAACACTGAAAGGCCTGAAATACAGACAGTATTTGTCTCTCTAGACAAACCCTGAGTGCTAAACAAGAATTATCCTCTTCGTATCTTATACACCTTTTGAAGCAATTCTTCTTCTATTAGCCTTACATATCAAGACTAGAAAGGGTGCATCTACATACCTATATTTAGGAAAATAATCAGGAGTTTTGATTAAGAACCAACTCTTCAATTCTGAAGCATAGGAAAAGGCACCCCAGACCACAGATTAAGAACCCCACATTTGCTTACAACCAACCATGCCAGCACTGAGGAAGGCTGGGTTCGCCAGTGAGCGGTCCAAGGGATAGGGTCAGTCTGCACAGATGTTTTCCCTGCTTCCTGGGCATGATGGTTGATTGGAGCTGAGAAACTGAAGGGAAACAAAAGGTAAAGGAGGAGCTAAAAAATCTGTGCTGTTTTTCATAGGTTTCACTGGATCAGAGGCAGTGCAGTACAAGCATTATGAGATGGTCTGACCCTCAAATACGTGGCTATATTTCCCAAATGCATAACTGTTTACCCTTGTTCTTATGCAAAGTAAGAAGAGAATATAACGTCATTGCCCATAAAAGAAAAAGAATGCTTTTTCTGGTAGCAGGCTAAAACTTTTCATGAAGGCCAAGATTTGAAGACATTGGAGAGCAATGGAATTTTGGAACTTTCATTATTAGTGAAAAAGTGAGAAATAGCAAAAGACAGTTATGTTATCAAAGCACAGACTACAGTTCCAGTCTTGTCAGAGAGAAAATTTTTTGTTGTAAATTGAAAATATCCAAATCATATGGCATGCATCTTAAATATGTATGTGGTTATGCACTTTGAAAGAAAATCTAAATCTTTAGGTATGACAGGTTTTTTTAATATTGTATATGTTAGGGTAAGTACTATTTAATTTACTAGAGACAGTCAGCAACTGATCAGATTGCATCTTACATGTAAATAAACATATTACTTCTAGCTAAATTGCATTTTATTACTAAATCCATTTTTGGCTGAATAATTGCAAAATTACAGGAATATGTGCACATTCTAGAAGACTGACAGCAAAAAGAACATATGGATACCTGGTCTGTAAAATGAAAGAAATCAAAGAAGCAGCAAAGGGCAGAATGGAGCTTGTTAGACATGGATGACAGAGAGAATTAACTCTAAATCATTTGAAGAAAATGTAATTAGCTTATAGATATAGACAGAGCAAACTTTGATCTTTCAAAGGCTAAATGACAAAGGTACTATAGTTCAGTCCATGCAGTCAAATGATGACAAATCTTTGGAAAAACGTGTAATTCAGGTTAAGAAACAGAGAATAAATAAATGTGATATTAGTCATGAATGTTAGGGAATAGTATTTCTAAGAGTTTCTTGACTTCATGTTAGATGTGATTGAATGTTGGTTATGACTGATATCTCAGGAAACTGTTGTAGTCACTACAAATGGATGAGACCTGGAAAAAACAAAACAGAAAAATAAAAATATTTTTTTCATTAATGCAAATAAGATATAGGAAATAAAAACTACTTTTAAAAAGTAGATATAAATAAGTCTGATACATAATGTGAAGGATGCAGTAGTGATCAGCATAATCAAAAGCATATTAATCCAGTTCAACAACAGTAAAAGAATTCTTTACAGTGATATCTTTGTCACTTTCTAATATATGGACTTAAAAATTACAAATTCCCTATTCTGCATTCTTATTGCTTCCTCTTCATTTCCACTGTTTGGCTTTCAAAGTCAGGTTAACGTTTCTGTTGGCGGTGGTTTTGTTGCATTATAGTGAAAATGAAATTAACAAAGAAGATGCTGGATTAAAAACATACAGTATTGAGATACTGTATTGAAGGTATAATCAGCTGGGAACTGGGATTTGACCAAATTAAACTACTTCCTGGGTATCATAATACTTTCATGTTTCAACTTTTATCTGAGGTGACAGAATGAATTCCATGCTACCTAGTTGGGAACTTGGGCTACTTTTGCTGTATGCAGAATCAGATTTTTAATTAAGCTATATCTTTGGTAACCCTATCATAAATTCATTAGTATGACAATAATAATATTTAAGCATGAAATTGCTTATTTCTTTGCTCCTTTCTATGTTGTATATAACATAACAAAACAGGAATATAAATATCCATACCATTGGATAAACGTTGGCTTGTACATAATGAAAATGATTCCTCATACCAAAGGGATCTAAATTCTATTTCCAGCTCTGCCACAAACGTCCCGTCTGATTTAGAACTAGCTTTGACTCACTGAGGCACAATTGTCCTATAAGTAAAAAATTCTCAATGTCTCTGAGACAGAAATAGAATTGCTAAAAATATTTTGTATCAATGATTTAAAGGCTCTATGACATTATTATCAAAAGCAGTACTTGTTTCACTTACACAGCAATGTTGCATCAATGCTGCGCTATCTACCTACACATTTTTTGTGTTGTATAGAGTTTCACTTTCATTGTTGTGGTGTAGTTAACACAAACAGACATTAATAATATAGTTCTGTCAAGCATTATTAGGAAATGTTTTTATTATGTGATTAACAAACTTCAAATTGTACACATGCATTAGAATTCATAGCAGATATCTACAATAACTTGAGTGTTGCTAATGTACCGTGAATATCTGAATATCATTAATGCAATGATAGCAAAGGTCTCAGTCTCTTTATCAGCTGTAATCAAGTCACTTGTCTATTTTAAATAATTATGAATTATTCTTCACATTGGCTAGAAAAATATAGGGAGCGTTTATTTCTAATGAAAGCAACTCTGACCATAATTACTAACCTACACGTACAAGACTGTATTTCTTGTCTCCCATATAAAAATCAGAGGCTTAATCTGTAACTCTACCAAATTTGACGTGATAACAAAAGTTACCTCACAGAAAAGTAAAAAAAGAGATAATTAACAATGAAAAAGAACAATACAATCATGCAGAATTACAATGAAGAAAAACTATCCAGAAAAATAAAACATCATCTCCAAAATCAGACTCTAATCTGCGAAGATTTGTAAAACATTTTCTCTGTTAAAAGGTAATCTGAAAAATTTACACCACGTAGCTTCTTCCTCTACAGTAGATTGTCCAAATATATAGTTTGGTATAGCAGATTTTAATTCTCAATGTAAAAATAATGTCTTTGTCAGGTGAGAATATCTATTAATGACCATACTGATTACCATTTTTTCAGGCTATACTTTTTAGGTTAAAATTTACTTCTAGGGGGTTTTGAAGGAAAGCAAGGAAAGATTTAGAAAACTGTCTTTGAAATAGTATCATATATTCATTATTCAATTACAAATATCTTTAAAGAATGACTTAGTTTAGCAAATTTTGCCCTTGTATATTTACTGATGTTGAGGATGCTGAATAAACAAGTGGATGCAAAGTTGAAATTTTACAGCTCTAGGCCATATTTTTGACAAGCCTGCTAATTAGCTTATAAGTAACTAGTACTTGTGAGCAACACTCCAAACACTTTGTGGTTTATTTCATTTTTATAGGGAAGGTTAGAAGTTTAGCATAACCATTTGTTCTCAGGCCTAAAGAAAAAGCCAAACAAATATTCAAGGTTACTGGAGGTTTTTAAAGGGATACAGATCACTGATGAGGAGTGTGCTTCTTTCTCTTCCTAGCAAACCCGGGTTATATTGTATTAAAAAGGTTGAAAAGATTACTAGTCCTCACTTTACTGACCATTTATTGTAAAAAATTCTGGGAAAAATTCAGTTCTGATAATTTATATGCACACAGTCAATACAACAACAAACAATGAAAGGGTTTATAGCTGACTAAATCTTATTAATATGCCTAACATTAAGAAAACTACTTATAGGCAGTTTTTACTGTTTCGAACCTAAATACATGAAGAATACAACCAAATAAGGTCCAAATATATTTTGTGCCTATAAATTTATGGTGGCTCTTGAAAGGACTAATGAAATCTCTGTTAAGGGGTGAAGAAAAGGGTAGAGGACTAGCTTTGTATCCTGTAAATTGCAAGGTAGACTTTGTCCTAATTAGCGAAGTGAAGTATTGCTGTCCTGAAGTTTCTTCGTCATTTTTACAGTACTCCGAAAGGTGATAACTAGAAATATAGATTCTGCATGATTATACTGCTTTTTTCATGCTGCTAGTGTGAACAAGCAGCTTCAAGAGTCAAAATAAATATAAATCCTCCAAATACTAGTAGTTGATTATTGTTAGGCAATAAAAAATCCTGCACAGAATGATCATGAACAGAAACATAGTCCCTAACCCTAATAGGACCGTCTCACTCGGGAACCTTCAGGTTCCCTCTCACTTGCCTCCAGCCAGCATCTAGGAGAAGCCCTAAGGGAGCTGATTAATGTGAAGGTATGGTTTTTTTAGCCAAGGAATAAGATTCAGTACCTGTGTGACAGCCAAACATATTCTTCAGGAGCAGAAGAATTTTGGGTGGAGGGGACGATTGTATTTCTACAGCTTTTAAAAGCTTTTTGTCACTTTGACAAGTGACTTCAGAAGGGGTTAATGAATAATGCTGAGACTCAGTGGTGTCCTTTTGATCAAATATTTTGGCCTACCCTCACTTTGGCTAAACTTTTTTCATACATCTACTAAACCTTTCCAAAAAATCTTAAAAGGATATTCACTCACAGAAAAGTGCAGGCTTCCACTCACTCATCCTCCAAACCTTTATGTGGGAAGGTCTAGCTGTCCCCTACCCTACAAGATTTTCACACAACCAAAATATTTTTCTCAGCTTGAGTTTTCCCCACCAGTGCCTCTGCATTCTCTTTACAAAATCACATAATTTTTTACCCTTGAAAGGATAACCAAATTTTTTTTTATCATTGTTTGATTCATCCATCCTGGAATATTAAAACCTTCAGACAGCAAATGACAATGTGCACAACAAAGGTTTTGTTACTGATTCTGAAAACTACTTGGTCTTTTCCCAAAATTGAAAAAAATCAGAGAGTAAGTTAAACAAAAGCTGGCTATTTTCTTTCTTTAGAAATAATGTCCAGCTGGCATACAGATTTCCTGGAAAACATTGGAATCTGACATTTATATTATGTCTCCAGAGTCAGCTGCATGGACTTAAGTACTATGAAGCAAATATCTGCTTCCTAGTGGCCACTATGAACAGTGGAAGACTGAACCCCCTAAGCTAGACATTAGCCTTGTCCCAAGCAAATTCACTGACAGCTTTAAAAACATGCTACCTATATTCTTCATGTGTACAGAAATTTTCAAGAAAATTATTTCCTGTGCTTAAAGACAGTAGCAACAAAACAAAAAATTGAGATAGAAGAAAGAAAAAAATGTAGTTATTGCTTTGAAAGACACTTTTAAATTATTCCCATTACAAAACTAATGCTTTTGTTCTATTAAAATTCCCTTTATTTTCACAATAAATTCACTGTCTTTGAAACAGACGTTCTTCAAGACAGAAGTAGTAGACTTTATTGCTTGTGGTGATGACGGTGAGCACACTAATACTCTTAAAAAAATCACTCAGTATTTTATCACAAACTTACTTTGCACAAAAGAAACTAGTTTCAGTAGATCATACTGAAAGTTTGATGGGTTATAAAGCAAGCCATCAAATAATATCTGGATTTTATGAGTTTTAATTTAGAGATGGGAGGGAACAAGCAAACAAAAAAAGAACCATAAATGAAAAAAAGCTTATGTCTGAGCAAAGAAATTAAGTTTTCATAGAACAGAACAATGTAGAAATTCAATTCTACTTTGAAAACATATATAGTTCATGGGGGAAAAAAATCATTATTATTTAGGTTATTATTTAATTATATTAGCATCTGGATAAATAGAAGGAAAAAATATCCTGTCTTAATATAAAACTTTAGAAAGAAAACACAAGCAATAGCTGAACTTTATGGAGTATTTTGGAACCTGAAACCTTTATCTTCTTTAAGGTGGTTTAGATTTCCGTGAACTAGAAAATAAGAAAACAGCTCACACTAAATCAAGTGAACACTGATGAGTAAACAATTCTAAATTGTTTCTGAACTTGCTAATCAAAAAGAACTTTTTAAAACTACAGTATAGAGCGGAATAGTTTCTGATTATCACAGAGACTATTTTTACTCTGTTCGGAGTGCATTGAGTTCAATCTGCATATACTGAAGAAATGTGAACATAATATGAAGTAAACTCTCTTCGTCACTTGGAGACAGTCACTGAGACTGTATGGACTTGCTGACAGCTTGGTGTGACGCATCTTTTCTCCTTACCTAGCCTCAGTAAGGTTAATTAGTGAGTCTCTCAATTTCCCTAGCCTACAAAGCATCACATCTCTACCTTAGATGCACCAGGTACTACATAAATAACTCCTGTCTGTCCTTAACATTTCCTAATCTGCCAAATGACAGGGATCACTGATCACACTGAAAGTCTGCCACGGAATGGAACAAAGTGCTTAAAACAAGTAATTTCTTTTCATTACACTGACCTCTACAAATGGCCTATCTTCATTAGCAGTTCATACAGGGTAGAAAACTGGTTTTGCTTTGGAGGAGAAAATAAATTATCATCTTATACCAGCTCAACAACAGTATAAATTTCAGTCTGATGACTTAAGGTTAGACCTACAAAATTGACATAGATCCCAAAATACTAGGTACTGTGGCATCTTTTGCCCAGTCCAGAGTCCAGAATGATGCCTGGATGTGCCTATGCATTATTTTTTTTTTTGTGAAGTTAATCACTCCCGAAATCGGGGTGTTTCATTTTGTTTTGTTTTGTTTTCCCAAAGAGAATGCTTAACCCTTCCTGAGAAATAATTATTTTCAATAGTCTTTTCTAAAGTAAGTAGTAGTCTGATGACAGGTAAAAAGTCAGCTCTCCCTGTGACAATGTCTGAAAGCCAGAACTCCATCAGAAAGTGTACTACAAAGCAAGATTTTCTTCTTGTGTCCTCATTAACTGTGGAATGGATTTGAGGCAGGGACAGAGATTTTCCTGCTCTTTGTCCAGGTGTTTTGGAATATAGAAGATATGGGATTTGAACACTTTCACAGAAGAGCGATTTTTTTACAAAAACACAAATCTTCAGGGCTTGGGGCAAACTGGGAAAAAAAATCAGTCTGAACTCCCTGAATACTATGATTTGGATGACTGATAATATACATATTTATATCTATTTAAAGGCACAGGATGAAAAAAAAAATCTTTAAGATGTAATATTCTTTTTCTTCTTATTTTTTCACCAGCCATCTCATTAAAAGATTGACCTATTAACCAACTTTCTGAAAAAGAGGGTAATATCCCATAACTAAGCATAACTCATACACATCATTTGATGACAAAAAACATATCAATCTTCCTGTCAAAACTAGACAACACCTAAATGCATATTTTTTTGAAATTAAGCAATGCATCAAGACAAAAAACTTGGTTCTGTCCTCGCGTGTCATGATAAAACAGTATTTTATAAGACAGCATTAGTTATTTTTTTAGGAAAAAAGTGAATTAGCTAAAAATTCTCCTTTCTTCTCACGTTTTTTTTAGCAAAATAGAAAGAGAAGTACAGAAAAGAAAAAAACACACTCTCTCCCCTCTTACAAAGCACACCAACAAATCAGTGAAATGTGTGTACCAGCCTGACATAATCATGATTCTCACTATTACCTTGCAACTGCTGTAAAAGAACCATAGGGAAGTGATGCCCCCAGTGTAGAGGTGGTTCTCTCCATAATAAAAAAGTATTAGTTGAGGATTTTTTTGCAAATATCAAATAAGGTTATAAAATAAGTCAGGTGATAAAGTGGAGAACCACATTTTCAGCTGGTAGAAATTAGTATAGTTCCACTAGAGACAAAGGAACCTATTTATATTAGCTGAAGACTTAGCTATTATTTGATATTCAGGGAACTCAGTGATGAAAGAGCTGTAAGGCAAACAATGAAATAGATGAGAGAAAAGGAGAAGTAAGGAGTGAGAAAGCAAGGAGAATACATATTCATTCTGATAAGGCAGATCATCTATCCCTCCAGAAACCCAAGTAAGCACAGAGAGGCCAACAACCACTGGAAACACCTAGCATACTTAGTGATAACTCACTCCATCTCATTATTGTTCTTCCTGAGGCTTGTCTGCCTCTCTTATTCCAAGTCACATAGTGGAAAAATTATCTAAGCATATAACTGCACGAAGATCTGAGCCTCGCTTTGGGTCCTTTGGCTGTTGTAGCTCAAATTATAGTAATTAAGGTAATCAAATAAAAAATGTCCAGAGGAGAGGTACCAAGCTGGTGAGGGGTCTAGAGAACAAGTCACATGAGGAAAGGCTGAGGGAACTGGACATGTTTAGTTTGGAGGAGGCTGAGGGGAGACCTCATTGCCTGCTACAATTACCTGAAAGGAGTTTGTAGAGAGAGGGGTGCTGGCGTCTTCTCCCAAGTGAAAAATGACAGGACCAGAGGAAACGGTCTGAAGTTGCAGCAGGGGAGGTTATTATTATTAACAGCTGTTAATAAACATAATTGTTAACAGAAACAAAAAAAAAAAANNNAAAAAAAAAAAAGGACATATCACTAAAACTGTTCTAGGCTGTGGAAAAAAAAAAAAAAAAGGTATTTTTGATGTCCATTATGCTGTTGTGATTTAGGCTCGACTGGCCACTAAAGGAATGACAGATGCTCTGTTTTAACCTCTCTACCTTCCCAGAACAGAGGGAAAGAAAATAAAGGAGAGGAACTTAATGGAAAAGTAAAATTACTGAAAAGAAAATAAGTTCTGTTCTATGTCAAACTAGGATATTAGTGTGTTAATATCCTATGAGTACTCACCCATTGCTCATACAAACACAAGAAGAAATGAAAATGTTTCATATGTCTCACTATCTCAACATAAAACTACTAAGGATTTCTCCATTGCAGAATTCTGTAGTGGAGAGATTACTAGTAAGAATGGGGACTCTCTGAAGAACAGCAGCACAAGACAATATAATAAAAAACCAATCAAAATTATGAAATAAATCTTTGCATTCTATAAGCTCTTTAATCAAAGAGTCTCAAAGAACTATACATAATAATACCTTATACCTCTCAATACCTCCATGTGGGAGGAAAAATGATATGATCCTTTGTCAATAAGGACAGAAATACTCATTGTCTTAACTATGATTAATTTACTGTATTCAGTGTATGATTTTTTACCCTTGACAGTGGAACAATGGTCTATTGTTTGTGTAGTAGAAAAATAATCTTATTTAGAAAAAAAAAAAAAAAAAAGAAAATATAAACACTTTTAAAATAAATCTGAGGAAACTATTCACATGAAGTCCAGATTTAGTATTACAGACTAAAAGACTTTTAGGATATTTATATTTGTGTTTAAACTTTTGGGTGTTTTGAGCCTTACAGTTCATTTATCTCTAGCAGAGGCAGAAGCCTTCTTATATATGCTTTCATTAAGTGTGAAAAATTTTACATTGGTGGTGAAGCAGTAATGATATATTTATGTTCACACTGAATTTAACAAAGGGAATAGGTGGACAAAAATGCTGCTTTTAAACATTCTGGTCTTTCAGAACTGTAGATATAAAACCTGGGGTAAAAATAGTGTGAAGATTTCATGATTACTTTATTTGGATTTTGTGAAACCACAGGAAATAAATGGTTTCCTATTTATTCATAATTCTTTTGCCATCAGCAGCTCAATACACATTTAAAACTGGACTTCTAATGTTCCATGTGGTATTTTCAAAAAGGTAATTTAAGCAAAAAACCCCAAACAAAAGCACAAAACCACCCACAAACCAGCAAAACCCCTACATAAATGTTGTTATATGAAAAGACCCAATAATGAAATGGGAAGGCTTGTTTTCTTCCCTTCTGTGTATCTACTTCATTATGATTGAGGATCTTCTCACAGAATCATGTTTAAACTGCTAAAATACTGATCACTAGACTTAAGTAAAACAAGCAGATTTTTTTATTCCCTTATTTCCCTCTAAACCCAATAAGGAAGAAGCAAATAAATTATTTGACATTTTAAAAGAATATTATGTTACAATTTGTTTAAACTGCATAGTCTGTTAAAGTTTTCACTTTATTCTTGAGTTTTCAAAGCGGATGTAAATATTTGACTTTGGATGACTGCCCTATATTTTTTTTTACTTTTAATAATACTTTTTTTCAATATAGTTTTTGTTGCAACATTATTATTTCAAATAAATGCAACAGTATGAAATATGAGAGACCATAGCATAGGTTAAACCAGCTCTTAAAAAAGAACAAGATACACACTGAGAAGTATGGATTTTTTCCATATGCTTTTTTGATAAATTTTTGGTTGTAACACACTAACAAAAAATAGCTAGAAAGGATTTTAAACTTGCTTTCTTCTCTGTGATTTAGAGCATGTACCTCAGATAGTATATGAATATAATTGTTCATATTATCATAGAATGAACTAATGTCCACGTTAATGAGGTAGGAGTAGCTTTTTTCTCATATAACATATGTATCTCTGTATTTAAATATAATGAAATTTTCCAACGACGTTTTTAAGTGTGAATGGAAACTTGAAAGAATTAACATCTTTAAGAGCAGAACTCCTGGATATTTTATTCTGCTACCCTAAACTTGCCTGTAAGTACATTATATTTTATAAAACCTGTGACTGAAATAACATAACTCTTCAAGTTAGTGATTTTTACTCAATAGTGCTAATAAAACAGAATATGTGTGCCAATTTCTCCATTAATATCTTGTGGACAGGTTTTAGCTAAATTACATCAAACTTCAAGTTTTCCATAATGATTCCAAAAGTATGGCTATGCATAGATACAGAAATGATTAATTAAAGATGAGCTTGAACTGACACCATGGTTGAATTGCAAAGTTCACTGCAATGTTCCAAACAATTCAGTATTATTTTTGAATCTTCAAACTTCAATTTCCAAATTAGCTGCAACGTTTTTTATAACTCTGGTAAGAATTCTATGTGAAGTTACTTCAAAAGAACACAGAAACTTAAACTAATTACTTAGTATTTATAAAGTTTTAACCTAAGCATACAGGAACAGATGCTGTGTTCATTTAGTTATGTCCTATTGTTCCTGTAAGAAACCATAGTTATGAAGATGTTATAAGATGGTTTTCATTTTCCAGATGATTAAGCCTGTCAGGGGCCACCAGACAAAGCATTTTATAGTTCCCTTTATTTCTGCATATGTATGAGTTTACTTGATTTTGGGAGGGAGGAGGGCAGAGGCAAGAATGTTACATTTTGTCTATAAAAAAACCATCCCACTGGAATTTTAGCAAAAGTCGTCTTTATGTCAAAGTTATGGCATTTTAAGAACAGCTCTTTGTTCTGAAGCTCAGGAAAGTTCAGATTAACTTGCTATTAAAAACTAATCACCATTTCAAAATAGAATTTGTAGCACTGAGCTGAGAGGTCTATTCCCTTCACACTTCACTTTAATCAGAAGTATTCCCTAGAATTTTGAAGGTTATGACACTTGCCACTTTTAGCAGCATGAGTGATGTGAATTACCTGAAACATAAATGCAAACTGACCGGTTCCGCAGGTCAGAAGAGTTTATAATCTGTTGCTAAACCGATAGTGAGATAAGCTAGAGAACATTTAATAACATTACAAATACATTGATGGATGCAATTAACAATGAATTAAAATATAAAGATTTTTCATTTCTAAAAATAACTAGGAAACAGTATTATATGGTCATGCAATTTTTAACTTAAATATTTAGACAACATTTTAATAGGAGCAACTTTGAAATAAAAAGTGTGTTTTCCTGTGGGTGGGAAAGTTTCATTTTATAAGTGCTTTTAAAACATAACCTAGAAAACTTGCCTAAAAGCAAGGGCCTGAAGACATAACCATTTCATCTCTGTTGATTTAGCATCAGCACAGTTATATCCCAGCTTTTGAGAAAGAGGTTTACTAGAAAACCAATCACGAAGAGTACCATGCAATTAAAAGTATGTTAGGATATGCTCTTATGCCTTAATTCAAGAAAAAAGCCCTTACAAAATGGAAACACAGGTAAGAGAAAAGATGAAGTCAAGGTTCACAAGTCTAAGATACTCTGCACAGTAATAGACAAAGAGACTTCTGCGTGAAATAATTCAGAAAGACAGTGGCATATCTTCAAAATAAATAAAGGAGAAGAAGTATCCCAAACCATAGAGATATCAAGCAGATGAAATCTGGTCTGAAAATAGAAATCTGGCTAAGAATCTGTTTAAGGCTGTCTCACAGCTATTAATATTAGAAAATTATAATTACTTCAAAATCAATAAGAAATGAATGCAAGAGAGCACAGAGCTAGAAAATGAAGAGTTATAATAAACAAGATTAATTTATAACCTAAAAAATAAGATATTATGTTAAAAGCATATGACATCATTTTAATATATGTATTTGAAAAACAGCTAAATTCCAGACTTTGCAACTTCTCACTATTTGTGAATGAACGAAGGTTTAGCCCACTAGTCAGTCGTGTAGCGTAATTTTTACTGGTTACTTACAATGATATTCTTATTATCCAGTTGTCGCTTCATCATCTCAGATCTGACCAAAGTGGAAGTTAATTGCATCAGAACAGTCATACCTGTTCTAAAAGATGGAGGGGGACACAGAAAAATAAAAATAAATAAATAAATCCATAAAGACATGGCCAAAAGGCAAACTGATAAAACCAAACATGTTGCATGCACAAATATGAAGAAGACGTTTGAATTATTCATTGTGAGACAAAATATGGAAAGGTACCAAAAGTATTAAATTAATTTTGACATCAGCAAGCTATATTTCAGAGTTAACCAAAATGCAGACAGCTAGCAGCAAGATTTAAAACTCACAGTCAGAGGAAATGTTCCACGGCTCTAGAGAGATCCACAGTTGAATCAGGTTACATATTATTGCTGATTTACACAGATGACCAAGACAGACAGACCAGCTACAAAGCTGTTAAGTTTGTTCATGGTAGAATAAAGTAACCAGCAAGCTGAACTCTGAAAAAATTGGATTGCTAATACATAAGAGATGAATCTTGGGAATTTGCACTGTACAGTATGAGTTTATGACTTCACTTTAATAGCCTACTTCTCTCTAAATATTCCAGACAATATGAAATAATGGAAAGACTTAAAAAAATTGAACAGTGCTTTAAACTAGGTACACAGCTGTATGAACAGAATGGAGGTACAGGAAGCTTAAGAGAAAAAAAAAAGAAACAAATAAAGAAAATTATGTTTGCTATATTAATTTTCTGTATTTCTTCAAGTAATCTGAATGTCAAACAATTTTACTACTCCTTTTTTTTATATCAACTGAAATAGTTCAAGATATGTTAAGCAAGATATGATATCAGGAGTTTTCTTCAGAATGATATTGCTTGGTGTCAGTTTTGTCTCCCAATTCTATGACAGCAAAAGTACTAAAGCAAATTTACCATATAATGACATTGTCTGGAAGGCATTCAGATATTATAACAAATGTTGCACCTTTCATTCATACTCAGGAGCTCAAATAGGTATAACAATTATAATGCACATATCACATTGAAATGTGTAAGTGGTTTAACTGAAAGATGAAAGTTAAAAACAATTTTGCTGTTGACATTAAAAATGTCAAGGAAAAATATCTTGCTGTCACTGGAAAAAAAGATATAGGTAAAAACCCACCCCACACCTGGTAGACTTGAAAGCTAACTACAGAGAAAATTCTTGTGCAGCAGATATATAAACAATTCACCTTTTCCTGAATAATGTGATCAATAAAAGTGACAGATCATTAAAAATTACTGCCTCTTGAGATCATGAGCCGCAAATGAAATCCCTTTCACTTCACTCAGGGAGGAGTCAAATTAATACCTGCAGCTGATGAGAAGCAAAACAACAGTGGAAAACTACTTTTTTGTGCCTCTTGTTTTGGTGAAAATACAGCTCAGTCAGACAGAATCATGGAATTGTCTAGGTTTGAAGGGACATTTCAAATCATCAAGTCCAGTCATTAACCAAACACTGACAAAGAACCATCACTAAGCCATGATGCTAAGTACCATGTCTACCTGTCTTTTAAATGCCTCCAGTGATGACAATTCCACCTCTTCCCTGGGCAGCTTGTTCCAATGCTTGATACCTCTTTTAGTGTGGAAATTTTTCATAATATCCAATCTAAATCTTCTCTGGAAATTTGAGGCCATTTGCTCTTATCTTATTGCTTGTTACTTGGGAGAAGAGACAAATCCCCAACTCTCTTACAACCTCCTTTCAGGTAGTTGTAGAGAACGATAAGGTCAGCCTCCATTTCTCCAGGCTAAACAACCCCAGCTCCTTCAGCCATTCCTCAGAATACTTGTTCTCCAGACCACTCACCAGCTTGTTTCCCCTCTCTCAGAGTCCAGAATCTCAATCTCTTTCCTGTAGTGGGGGGTCTAGGACTGGACAGAGTATTCAAGACCATAAAGTCTATATTTGGTAGGAATCAACCAATATTTAGATACAGACTGTCAGATATGTTGACAAACTTCAAAATCACTTTCTCCATCTGTCATTCAGGTATCATGACGCTATTTGAAAACTAAAAGAAATAAGATTATAAATTAAGTTGTACCTGTTCACCCTGCCAATTTTTTATTTTTTTTTTTATACTTGAATCATGAAGTTTAAAGCTACCAAGGGAATATATCTAAACACTGAGCTTGGACATATTACAGAACTCTTAATATCAGCTGTTTACACACATAGCCTGCAGTCACTTTACAAAGAGGAGAGGAGAGGAGACAGAGACCTGATGTGGGGTCCTCCCTGGCCTACAGAGTGGATTTCTGCTCCATAGTGGTCCTCCATAGGCGGCAAGGGAATGCCTACTTTGGCAGCTGGGACATCTTCTCTCCACCACACCTCACTGTGGTGGGTGTCCGCAGACTTGTTTATCTCATATTTTCTTAGTCCTCTCTCTCAGCTGCTGTTGTGAAGCACTTTTTACCCCCAAATATTTTATTACAGGGTCACTTATTGCTTCAGCTTCAGTCAGCAGTGGGTCCATTTTTGGGGCTGAATGAAACTTGCTCTTTCTGACATGTAAGCAAATCCTGGTGTTTTCTCAGATCATCCACTTCTTCAGCCCCTACTCTACCAAAATCTTGCCATGGAAACCCAATACACAGGTAAAGAAAATTTATGAAAGTCTTGAAAAGAGAAAAGATCAGCTTGAAAAAAAGAAATCAGACTTTTGAAGATAGTTGTGAATGACAGCCTTGTAGAGGTGTGAAAGCTGGACTTAAAGGAAGTGACTCAGAAAAGCAGCTTTACCTAAAAGTAGCGAGAATACAGAAGGTAATTATCACTTAATCCATAGTTATCTGTACAGAGGGATTATTGAATTATTTCATAAATTCATAGAATGGTTAGAGTTGGAAGGGACCTTAAAGATCATCAAGTTCCAAACCCCCTGCCATGGGCAGGGACATCTCCCACTAGAGCAGGTTGCTCAAAGCCCCATCCAGCTTGGTCTTGAACACATCAGGGATGTAGCATCCAAGTTTGAATTATTTACGTTAATTTTATCTGAAGAAACATAACATTCAATTTTATTTTAGATTCTGTGGAATATGTTTTACCCATTAGATGTTCCAATACATTTGTCTTTAGTATTCTCCATGACACTACATTAATTCCTTATGGAACCTGTGTAACATTAAATTTCTTTGTCCTAAATCCATTTCGGTGTTTTTCTATGAGAAAGATGTTTACTTACTTTTACATTTTACTTACCTTTAAATTAGAGAGAAGACATATTCACCTCACAGAAAGTAGGATGGAATGAAAGAAATACATTATGGAAAAAAACCTGCATGCAAAATGCAAAGTTTTGCAATGGAAATTAAAAAAAAAAAAAAAAAAAAAGGGCTGCAAAGAAAATGAAAGAGAAAAAAAAAGGAAAAATGGATGCTGTGTTTTAATTTACTGCAGTAAAGGGGACGGGAGAGGAGGGGGACCAACCATACAAATTATTTCAGCTAAGAATGTCTCCAAGGAATTGGTGTAGGTACAATTTGATTTACAAGGGAGGCCCACCTTCGATTTTCTATGCAAGGTAGATTTTCTATGCATGGTAGATTTTCTATATTAAAAAGTTTAATGTCAAGATAATTACAATTTATATCATATCAGATTCTAATTTTCACTGTCATCACAAGAATCATGTTGACAGCCGACAAGAAAAAGAGTACAAATTAAGATCTGGGATAAACACATATAGAAAAGGTCAGATACTTAAAGATAAATTTTATAAAATCACTACATCCCTGATGCAGTCATGGAGAAACATAGCATATCTGTTTTAGCTTTACATTAGTTTTGATTTTATGGACAAGGGTGTAAGGCAGTTGAGTAGTAATGAGGATTTAGGGAGTAGAATGAAAATCAGTTTGAACAAGTGGAATGATGGGGAGGAAGAGTCAAGGAACAAGGTAAAAAAAAAGAACTAGAAGAGGAATATTTTTGAGGATAATTAAAAAAAAAAAAAAAAGAAAATATTCTGAATCTGACAAAAAAAGATTCACCCACTACTGTTGCATCTGCTCAATATGTGGATAGTTGATAACTATCAATATCAAAAGTTATTTGCTAAAAATTAAAGCTGACATAGCAAAGACAATAGTCATGATGAACAAGATGAACGACATTGCAGGAGTACATGGCATTGAAATTCACTGAAGGGACAGCAAATAAACCGAATTGAAAGAAAGTAAACAAAGGACACAAAATAAGACCTTATCAGAAGATTTTAGGAAGGTAGCTGTCATAGTCTGATTATGTATCAAGTATAGTGCTAGAATAGATACTTGATGATAGGTATCCAAATGCTCAGAGGAGGCTAGATAAGTGCTACATATCATGATGAATTAAAAGATGGAACAAAAATATTTACAGAAGAAAGAAATTATGGAAGTCACATGCAAACAATGTATCTAATGGTATGAAAACATCAATCAGAAATCAGGGACTAACTTTGTGCCTTTGATTTCAAATTTTTGAAAATTAAATTTGTACTTTCTGTATGTGTGGTTTATTTATTATACCTATCAAGCTAATAGCATGAATTGTGGACCAAGGTCCAATTCTAGGCATTGTATATACACACAGTAAAATGGACAAGGCCAGCAACATCATAAAATCCCTTTTGCTTGTTTCCCCAATTTTGGTCCCTTTTGTCTTGCCCACTCTTTTGCCTAATGTGAATTGTCAAACTATTTGTCTAATGTGACTGTGGAAATCTAGTAGTGTTTACTTATAATTAGACTGATACTCTGCACATATATGTGTAAGTAAACACATTCACAGTTTACAGTTGCAATTTCTTGCTTGACATTACACCTTTCTGTAAGACTTTTTTATACATACAAAAAATGGCTTCTCTATCACAGGAACAGAGGTGATCTTGTTTAACTGGCCTGACAGTATATACTTGAATGATCAAGTAAAGTCTGTCCTAAACCATAATCTAATCCAGACTGACAGTCAGTTTAGCACTTACCTCACTCAAGAAAACTAGCAACATAAATCAAGATGTTCAGTCTCAAGAGAGTCAACAGAGAACCTACCTGTAAGGTAACACAATTATAAGGAGAATATAAATTAACTACATCAAATAACAGTCCTTAGACATTTAGATACAATTCTTGTCCTAAAGACTGTATGTTCCATTTCAAGGCAGACATTTTTCCCCTCTTGTCTCTGCAGATCACTTTCCTGAGCCCAATGTTCCACAGCATGCTCCACGGTTACAAGTGATCATGATCACTGAGCTTATTTGGTGAAGTAGCAGCTCTAAATGTTCCATATATTCAGTTCAATGTTTCATAATTGTTATGCCTATGTAAAAGAACATTCTGAAAGTGAAAGGTCAAAAACTAATCTGAAAATTATTTTTTAAAAAAATATATTTGGGAGCAGTATAATTTCAATTCATAGCTGGACAGCCAAAATATAGGAAGATTAAGAATGAAAGACTGCTACATTTTGGGCAGGAGGCAGCTGGGACCTCTTAGGCTTGAGTAATTTTCATTATGTAGCACTTGATACATTCAAAACATTCAAAACACTTGTTATTTGTTGGTTTTGTTTTTTTTTTTTTTTTTTTAAATTGCTATTGTGAATTTACAGCAAATTCAGCAAATTGTTTTGAAAATTCTCACAGTTGACAATTGTTAAAAATGAGTGACCATATTTTTTGAGCTTTGTTAGGTTACTTGCTTCATATCTCATGAAGTCTCGAGCAAATCAAAGGAGAATTTGTCACAATCAGCCTTTACAATATTGTACCGGTAAAGTACCCTTCTATTTGATGGGGACTCTATTTAAGTCATTGCATACTTCCCAGATTCTGATGCAAGTAATGTAGCAATAGCAAGCTTCATCACTACACAATCGTTCTTGCTGTATCTACATCTATCCTAAGCAATGATGTAAATGCAAAAATATTATTCTGCTAGCAAAGTAAAATTTATCGTTGTGTTAACATTCAAGATATCATATAATCTGACATTTCTCAAATTTCGACTTTGTGGTATGCTGTTACCTTAAACTTTATATTTTATGGTTTGTTTTTTTTTTTTTTAATAAAAAGAGTTTTAGAAAGACACCTGTCTATTGCAATGACTGTTGCCAAGTGAACAGGTTAACAACAGTAATATGTTATCTGCCACATAAATAACACTTAAGCATTTTGCCATTCTGTTTCTCACCTATTGCTGATAGAAGTCACAAAACTGAAAAATCTTCTAATGGGTGAGAGATGAACAGAATTTTATGCATATTCCTCTACTATAAGTCAGGATCAGCTCTTGAATCTCACTAATCCAATTCCAAGTCTTGTCTTACATTGCTCATTCCCTCACTGTCAAATTCTATTCCAAATTTCCTTGAGCAGTAAGTATAAATATTCACCTTTTGCCTCTATCTTCATCTTTCTCATTTACCACCTTTCCTTACCCTCTAAGTCCAACAACTTTATCCCTATGAAATCTCTTCAGCTATCGCCCAAGAAGTATATAATTAAGTACATTTTCCCTTTTTAGATCCTTTTCTAGACTGCCTTACCTCTGTCTCAATTTATTGTTTTCATGACAAAAAATTCGTTTTACCTGGTTCTGTGTCATCTTCTAATCGGTCATTATTCTCCATGACAATTCTCCCATATTGTCAAAAATACCTTTTTACAACATTACATTTTTGGCCCTAGTCCCAATATCTAAATCCATTGTCTGCCAAAATTAATCCCAGTGAATCTTAGGACTTGTACTTCAAGTCCGTCAGGCCACACTTCAGTTTGCATATTTTCCTAAGCTTTCCTCACATTGCTGAAAGGCATCCGGCTCCAAATTCTGCAGTCTCTGTAGCTACTACTTGATATTCACAATACCAGTACTCATGTGTTCTGTCTTTATTCTATGTCTCATTCCCTGCTTTAATCCCTCTAGAAAATCCTTGAAAAATGTGTAGAGTTCTATAACTTGCTAAGATAAAACTGTCATGTGGAATAAGACAGATGTCATGAATGGGAATCTGAATTCTGGTTTTATAAAGATAAAAACTATTTTATTTTTGTTTGTTTCCAAATAATAATAAAAAAAATAAAAAATATTACAGAGAGATAAAACCTGTTCATTAATTCATATCAACTCAGGTAATAAAATATAATTTAATTTTTATTTTTATACATTTTGTTTAACTATTTCTTCCAAAAATCCCTTTTTAAAAAAGAATTTGTAAAAATCTTTCTAATTCTGTTTTTAGGTTTTTCAGGTTTTTTAATTACATTTTCTAACAAATACTGAATGTAGGTAAAATAATTTTAAAATATATGGCACATTTCAAATCACATGATTAGCACAGACTAATATTTCTCATTTCTGACATTGACAAAGAACAGCCTTGAAAAATAAAAGATGACTGGGGGAAAAAAGTATGAAATTGAATGAAATGGTCATCTTCAGAAAAAATACTGCCATTTTTTCTCATTTTAATCCATAGCTTTATTATTCTGTTAACTGTGTCCATTTTTAAAAAGACCCATCTCTGTGTCAGGAAAAAAAAAGTTATACACACACAGAAGATACAGAAGTTTTCCCATATGTATATAAACTTCCAGGAATATGTCAAATGCAGTGCCTTGATGGAAAGAATAAAAAAAAAATCAAATTATGTAACAATGTAAACAGTCTTCTATATATAGTAAGAATTGAGCTGGATAGGATCTCATTAATATAAGGTTTCATTTACTAAAATAATATTCTTGAAAGAAGCCAAATATCCGTCAAAACACTTCTATCTGATCCAGTAAAACACATATGGTAAATTTTATGTATATTAATTAACTTTAATATTCGTGTTGTTCATTAAATTGCAGTTGAATTTGGGGTTTTTTTCCCCTTTATCTGCATTCTGCTCAACAGAAATATAGAATTAAAAATACATAATAATCAATTTATGAATACTAAAAAAAATAATAAAAAAAATTTCCCCAATCCCTGGAGTTGCAAGTCACGTTAAGAAGGTGACTCTTTTGCTACATTCAAAAGAGATTATATACATATCAGATCAGCAAACTGAAATGAAGTTCCAGGTGCCCAGTCTTTTGCAGAAGCAGAGAATGAATTCAACAATTTTGTTATAATAATGCAAAAAACCACCTCGATATCAAAAATATTTTAGAAATGCATTATAGGAACTTATTTTCCACACTTAGTCATTGCTTCAGAGAGTAGGTAAGAAGTAGTCCCTCCCTGGGGACACTGAAGTAACAGGGACAGATGATGTAGTCTTATTAAGTTTAGAAAATATACCTTTTTCTACTAACATGAGTATTTTTATTTTTATGGCTTCGTTTTTCTTTCTCCCTAACATAGTTAGTGCTAATACCAGCTGTCAGAGCTTGCAAGCACTTTAAAATGTACAATACAGATAACCTGAGCAACAATTTTTCTTTTTCTTAAAGCTTCATTTCTAACAAAGCAGAAAAAAAGATGCAGAAAGAAAGGAAAATCCATTATTTAAGATAGTTTATGGTACAATTTCTGTAGTAAAACTCCAAGATGGAAAATAATACACAATATGGAAATTATACAGCATCTTTAATACATCTTTCTACAATAACTAGCTATTTGTTTCACTTTATTCTACTCATCTGAAGTAGAGTATGTCCCACTAGTAATATAAATACAAAGCAGGAAATATTACAACTGAAAGTTTTACTATAAATTCTAATATGGTTATGTTTACGAACATAATTGTATGCCAACATGCATTGATATTTTAATGTGAAAATGAAAAAGGAACTTAATAATATGACCAGACTTTTATATTTATTCTCTGTTGACTTCTTCTGCTGTTATTATAGTTGTCTCTCAACTCCTGGTTATATGATAATCCCTTATTCCTGTGCGTTTCAAACTGTGAAGGCGTCCTTAAGGTTAAAGCCTTCCATTTTCAATTTAGCTGAGGTCATGCTTCTTTTTTGAATCAGCAGAAATCATTCTTGCATTTGGTAGAAAGCCTACAGTAAAATTTCTGGTTTCAGTAAAAAACAATTTGGATTTGGTGTCCATCTATACCCAAGATGTCTGTTGGCATTTCACTCATCACTTCAGCATCTCTAGATTCAGAATAGTCCCTCATTCATTCCCACAACAGTATCTTGCTCTGCTGTCTTTCGGAGTATTTAAATCTGCATATCCCGTACTATATATCAGAAATACTTCTGCTACATTGTTTTATTTGTAACATCTCATCTTAACAATCAATTTATTAATTCTTGCAAATGGTATGTATTTAGAAAAACAAACACTGGTGATGATGTTGTTTGTTAGTAACAAGGAAATATGACATAATTTCAGCCACTGTAACAGTTGCTAGCCATTGGTAACCACTGGCAAATGTTGACTTTCTAATGGCAGCAGACATGATAATTACTCTGTGGAGTGAATGATGGTGAGCATGAAAAAACAACAGTTTCTTGTTCATTGTGGTTACACATCATTTAAAAATGACTGATAAT
Organism: Nycticryphes semicollaris; assembly: GCA_013400055.1. Classification (NCBI taxonomy): domain Eukaryota; kingdom Metazoa; phylum Chordata; class Aves; order Charadriiformes; family Rostratulidae; genus Nycticryphes; species Nycticryphes semicollaris. The sequence continues at coordinate 25,001 of VXBJ01005012.1, forward strand.
TTATCCCTCAGTCAATATTAATTTCTTCCCTGTAGCTCAAACTGTGATTTCTGGAACCAGAAATCCTAGGAATATTTTTAACCTAATTGCTAAATGCAAAAAAAATGAAAAAAAAAAATTGATTTTTTTTTTTCCGAGGGTGAGCTTAAAGGTTTAAAAGCAGTACTGTATGAACCATGTCATGTGGGTGTTTTAGGTTTATTTGTGGTGATTTTTGTGCTCAAGGCAAAGAAATATTTACTAGAACCCACAAGAGGGTCCTATGGAAACAACCATGGAAGGCTTTTAATGAGATCTGAACACAATTTTCACTGCAAGATAGGGTAGAGGTCCTCTGCAGACATAGTAAGCAAGAAATGTGTATCTATGAAGAAAAATGAAAGACTTTTGGACTTCAGGAGGGATTTCCTTTAAGAGAGTAATAAAAGAATATTTTTCCCCCCCTTGACTGAGTAACTGTGCATGGGTGAACAACCAATAAACAGCTATTGTAATTATTTTTAAACATTGATTAATGAAGGTAATTATAAGTTATCATAATTTTTTGCATATACTTTTTTTTTGTTTTTCCTAAGAAAATGTTTGCCATTGACTGAAGGATATCAGTTTTGCAGTATTTGCTGAATGTGGGTATCTTTTCCCCTGTTTAGTAGCATATTTGGGATCTCACAGAAGGGGAAATATAAGTGTATGTATAAATCCTCATGCACACAGATTAAAATTTCTAACTATCAGGGCTTTTTAAAGTAGACCTAACAGTACTTTCAGAAAAATAGAAATAAAGCCATAGAGAAGAAAACAAGACATAGTCACCACCTATGTTTTGCTTCATAGGGTCTCTCAGCAGCTGAATCTCTTTAGACAGAAGGATCATCAGCATAGCATTTCAGATTTGGTCTAAATGGAAGACACATGAATTAATTCACATATTATGAGCAGTATAGATATCCTAGCAGAGCATCTGTGTGGTTTACTATGCAAGTGTATGGGCACAGAATGGACAGTGTTATACTGATGTATTCTTAAATACAATAAATTCTTAAATACAATAAAATAGTCTTAAAATTAGTGCAAAAATTTAAAGGAAAACAAACCACTGTGAACATCTGTTGTAAAAGTCACCACAACATCTGTTTGGGAAAATAATTGTGAGAAAATACAAGTAATTGCTCCTAACATTCACAGAAAGATTGTAGAAGGGTGAGCTTCTACATGATCAGAGCCAGCTAAGTGGCTACCACATAGCCTCATGCAAACAGATAGCCCAGCAGGAGAGGATTTTAACAAAATAAGCTTTTTTTTTTCTCGTTTGAAGTGTCTTACTGTCAGGGAAGAGTGAAACCAAAAATGGAAGCAGTAGAACTTAGCTAAGCAGACAACAGGGTTAGAATAACTATGACAAGTAATGGTAAAATAGTTTAGTATTTTAAAGCTTCAGTTGGATCCAAATTTTAAAGATTTTTTGAACCATCAATGAACTGACTGAAAACATCATATTCTGTCTTCTTTTAATGAATTTAGCCTTTTCACATCCCCTCTAATAGACACCTTGGCTGTGTTGCTTTTAGATAGCTTAAATGTTATTAGATTAATCAATTTTATGCCAAAATTTATCTAGGCTTTGCTAATGCAACTGGAATATTGAATGTTATTTGTTCTCTCAGAGCATGAATACAAATGGTTAGAATGACAGCATACACAATTTCTTACAGCTCAGTCTTTTAGTCAGCCGTATTTGAGAGCTGTATGAGTAAAAAAAAATTTTCTGCTGTTTTAAAACATCACAAATGTATATGAAGATAATTACTTACACAGCTAATAGACTATTTTCGTGTCTTCTCTTGTTAATTTACCCAGCATAGTCCTGTCAAAGTTTAATGCTTCAGATGCAGCATATAATTTTAATCTAATGCACAGCACTGCTAATATTTCAAACATTATGATACGTGCACTGAGACAGAAACGTGTATCTTGTTTAATAAGCCACCTAAAATGACTTGGACCTCTGAAACAATTTGGAGTTTTAAGGCAAAAATGGGCTTTTAATGTATGTTTTGGGGTTTTGTTTCAGTGGGGGTATTTTTGCCCCTTTTTTTCCTAATTAAGCACATGTGAGCCAATTCAGCAATACCCATCTTGGATGAGGTAGGGTTACCCAAACAGTAATCAGTGTTAAAATGAGATATGGCTTTCACTCCTCCATGCTTTGTAAAACAGCCATTTTACTAGGGGTCAATCTTAACCTCTAACCTTGCATCATGAGATTGACTTGCCATACAAGCATAGAATGTGGTCACAGAAACCAATCAGTTGCATGATTCTGATTCTGAATATCCAGCTCAAAATCTTGCCCTTTTTCAGGAATTCTCTGCCTTTACAGACAAGCTGTAATCTGCTGGGGGTTTACCCCTAAAGGACTGTAACTACAGAAACAAAACTGGAGAAACTACATACTATATATCAAGAAAGTAACAACTTAAGTACTTATACCTCACTAGAGCATTGATTGACCCAAACTCATATCTTCATGGAATAACAGAATCATGGAATTGTCAGAGTCAGAAGGGACGTATAGAGATCATCTAGTCCAACTCCCCTGATAAAGCAGGATTGCCCAGAGCACATCACCCAGGACTGCACCCAGGTGGGTCTTGAAGATCTCCAGAGAAGGTGGCAACACAGCTTCCCTGGGCAGCCTGTTCCAGTGCTCTCTCACCCTCTACCATAAAGGAGTTTTTCCTCATATTTGAATGGAACTTCCTATGTTCCAGCTTGTTCCCATTGCCCCTCGTCCTGTCACTGGGAACCACTGAAAAGAGTCTGGCTCCATCCTCCTTCAACCCACCCTTTAGATACTTGTATGTATTAATAAGGTCTCCACTCAGCCTTCTCTTTTCCAGGCTAAAGAGTCCAAGTTCTCTCCGCCTTTCCTCGTAAGGGAGATGCTTCAATCCCTTAATCATCTTTGTTGCCCTGTGCTGGACTCTCTCCAGTAGTTCCCTGTCTCTCTTGACCTGGGGAGCCCAGAACTGGATGCAGTATTCCAGTTGTGACCTCACCAGAGCAGAGTAGAGGGGGAGAATGACCTCCCTCAACCTACTGGCCATACTCTTTCCTAATGCAGCCCAGTGTTCCATTGGCCCTCTTAGTGACAAAGGCACATTGCTGGCTCATGGAGAGTTTACTATCTACCAGGACTCCCAGATCCTTCTCTTATAGATGGATAGACAAACTGTAATGGATTTTTTTTGCATACCAGATACAAAATAAGAATTTCAAGAGAAGTCAACATTTCCTCCCAGTTAGTTGTTATTTTTACCCTTTTTTCCCTTGCAGCTGATTATGTAGATATAAGGAAAGAATGCAACATAATGTCTGCAGCATCCTAGAGCAGCATCCCCGAGCAGCATCCCCAACAGCTATTTGTGTTCTCTTCCTCTGAGGTGCAGTCTCTTGTATTGATTGATATACAGACAAGCATGTCAAAATCTAACACATACATGGGCTAGATTCATTATGTTATCCACCTTTTGCTTCTTGTCAGTTTGATCTGTACTGGAGGGACCATACAACCCACTTATCATTCTTCTTGCCAAAGGGCATCTGTGCTGTTCATTTGCTCAGCCCTGCAGAGATAAATGCAGCTTGCTGCAATTAACAACATAGCTGTTCTCTGGCCATATTTTGTAGAAATAAATTTAAGTTATGTCACTGTGTGCTCATGGATATGTACAGGTAGTAATATAGATCTCACACACAAGACATTTCTTCTGAGACAAGTGATATAATTGGTAAGGTAAAGATTCCTCTGAATACATTTTTAAATCACTTACAGACTCAAGAGAGAAAGGGTATTTCATGCAGGTTTTCAGCATTCGGTTTTGTTCTCCAATTGAGAATAAAACAAAATATTTCAAAATGTACTAAGATAATGTTTCTCGGCCTATGTTCCACAGAAGCAGCATATTAAATCATTGCAATATGCTTATTTTTTTTAAACATGCATTTGACCATATGTTCCCTATCACATGGAAGGAAACAAATGGAATGGAAAACAGTGATAACAGCTTACTGCTGTGAACTCCCAAAACTCAGGCTTTTAAGAAAAGTGAAAATGAATACTATTGAGGCTATTCTGTGCACGATGGCACAAATCCAGCACTATATCTTGGAGGGGGGGAGTGGAAGGAGTAGGGCTTTTTTCCCCAAAACAGCTAGACAACTCTTGTGAATTTTGGGCTATAAAAAGACTGAGAAACACCACTTCAGTATTTTAAGTATTGCCTCAATTTACACATTTCTTCTTCAACCTTTATATTTTATGTTTAGTATTGTACTGTATGTTGGTTTAAAGGGAAACATGACATATTTAATTCAGAAAACATAGAAACAGATCATTACAGAAATACCAAATGACATACATTTTCTCCTCTGAAACAATTTTTGTATAAAATCTCCATGGTGTCAGAGGGACCTTGTTTTCTTTGCACTGATTTATAATATCATCCATGCAATAAAGGCTAAACACAGGGGAAGCTACTATACATTTTCAAGGAACCAGTTGTGCCTCAAAACAAGAATGTTAGTAACACTAATTATAACACTAACTATAACACTAATTTTAGTACATCTTCATTTTACCATCACTTTAAAAAAATCACTCTTCAGTGAAGTTGATCTTGCAGTCTTCATACAAATAACTCACTTCATACACATAACAATATTTCTAATTTAAATTATCCAGTGAGGCAATACTATGGACCAGAGGACATCTGTTGAGAGTGACAAAATATTATTGAAGTAATGCCCTGGATATTTCTTAGTAAGCAGCAACCAAAGACCATGTTCCAATAACACTGGTGTCTAGGTCTCCCGTATAAGAACAGATGACTCCTATCTGCATAGAATTTCAGGATACTAGTGTATCAAAATACACATGGCCAACCAACCAATCAAAAAACTCCCAATCCTAACTGTTTAACAGATTTTCAAAGAGTATTAAAAAATAAGGGGAATGCCTCAATACCAAACACCTCTCTGGCTAAGAAATCTCTCTAGAAAGAAACACAAGAGGGTTTCTGAAAGGGAAAAGGAGCATGTCTGTGATGAACAGGGGTTATGGCTGAGGGCTTATGGAGTGCTGTTCCACAAAAACAGACCATGAGAGTAAATGCTTTTGTGTTTGACTGGTATAATCCTGAGATTTAAAAAAGTCTACTTTCATGAAAAAAGAAGGTTCCCTTTCACAGTAGTTCATATATATTCAAGGAAATTAATTGAAAAATGCTTAAGGATATAGTTTTGTGTGTTTAATTCACCAGTTGTAAAATGCTGTTTTTTTGAACTGTTCCTGTGAAACAGTTCAAAGAATCCAGCTCACTCCAGAATTGGAATTTACAAATGCATGGGACAATCAAATGAAGAGGTGAATTCAAAATTTTTCTTAGAGAAATTCTATATTTGCAAGTTAAATTATTTTACCTTACCAGACATTTATATACATTATTTTAAAAACATAACTTTTTTTTGGCCAAGAAGGATTTTTTAAATTCTTTTTATGACTTTGACACTTAAGTCATTAACTTTATTTAAATGCAAATTTTATATATGCAGTATGATTACTGAAGCTTGGTTTTCTTCCAAGTTTTCCCACTGGGCCATAACGTATGCTCTAAAACTAGTCTACGTTTAGACGTTTTTAGGATATGTATAATCCCACTGAATAATTCTAATTCTATTTGTTTCCTTTGAGGTTTCTCAAAGACTTTGATGCATTCTACTTCTCTGACTTTTCCTTCCTCATCAAAGTCACAATGAATTCCCGTTAGAGGCATTATAAGTATATATTCTCAGGGTTATGATTTATTCTTAGTCAGACTCACTAAAACTCAATTTTCTCCTTCCCCTATCCCACTATTATTCAGTGGGGATTTAGAAATAATAAGTCTCATTGGCTTAGATTCAAAGAGAGTTAAAACATCCCAATACCTAGTTTTTAAGCACTGGTCCCAAGGATGAAATCATAAAGCTCCCTATATGATTAATTAGAGAAATTAGACCCTTAAAACAGGATCCACAAAAATGTGCATGCTAACGAGGGATCTATGGACACTGCCTTTAATTCCTTCTTCTCCACTTTGAAAAGATACATTCTATGACTCTCACTTGTCATGTCACAGCAGGACTATTCTATTTCCCTTTTTTTGCATGCCAGGATGAACATATCAGATATATATGGAAAATGTTTCCACTTTTTGCAGAATAACAAATATCACTCAGTCAGAAGGAGTAGCCTGCTAGATTTTAATCTTGTGACAAGAGCCTTCAAGAAAGGTGTGAGAAAGCTTGAAAGCTACATTTTCTGAAGTTTACCTCAACAATTTATTCACTGGCTTTCATTTGGCACACAGACACTTTGGTTATATTTATGCTGGTAAACAAAATAGACTAGGACTCTCCAGGAATCATCAGAGAGTCATGCAAATAAAAAACAAAAGTGACAAACTGAACTGTCTCTGGTTGTCTTGTATACTGAAATACTCTGGTTTGTAAGGCAGCTACTGACTTCAGGCACAGCCATGAAAAAGGAACCATCGAATACTGTGGAAATAAGTCATATTGACAGTGTTCTAAGCAGCTGCACATTGTATGCCCTGTTTAGGGAACATACACACAAAATATATATGGAAAAGGAAACATGATACAAAGAGTGCTAAAATCTGCTGGTCCAAAACTGAAATACTATGTGCATTGTAAAAACCCTGACTTAATATGTACAAAACCACACTGTGTCTAGAGTATAATGCTAATGGCAACATGCATGTAATACATATTTATGACCTTAGTGAGAACTGGCACTATTAGCTTGAGTACAGATGGTCAGATACTTCCCAGGGAAATATTTTCATTAAAAAATGTTTCACTGAGCTTGAATGCTTTGTTTGACTCATCTCAGGTTTGATTACATTTTGCCAAATTAAAGGAAAATCCTCCAGTCCTGCCAGGCTGCTTCAGAGCAGTCAATGTACTGCTGCCAAGTTTGGCAGGTTTGGGGGCAGATCGACAAAACTACTTCCAGAACAGGAAACCTGCAAGTTTTGCTTGTCAAAAGCTGGGGCAGGTTCACATAACTGATTTGTTCTGGGTTATTCTACAGGACTGATCTGCCCTGAAGCCACTGACCCTGGAAGAAGTTGGCTATGGTGTTCCCAGTTCCAGAATGAATTGTCCGATAACTAAAAAAAACTAAGATCCTATGCCTTGAGAATCTACACAGTGAGGTTCATGATCTTACTAAAGCCTCCAGTCTGAGAGCCTGGGAGCCACAATACAGCAAACCCCTCATGAGTGATCTCTCAAGAGACTGCAAGCTCTATACAACAAAGCCAGGACCCAGAAGTCCTTATGTACTTCTCCATTCTGCCTTATAAACTAATCTGAATGGTGAGGCATCCAGAAGACCCATAGCTCCAGAGCTGCTCAACAATGCTACTTTTCAGTTCCTCTAGTCAATGTTATAGTGTTTTAGGCTCAAATGCAGTATATATTAATATAGGGTATCAACACAGGTTGGGAGATGAAAAAATTGAAGCTAGCCCTGCTGAGAAGGACTTGTGGGTACTGGTGGATGAAAAGCTGGACATGAGCTGATGATGTGTGGTCACAGCCCAGAGAGCCAATCATATCCTGGGCTGCATCAAAAGAAGTGTGGCCAGCAAGTCAAGGGATATGATTCTGCCCCTCTACTGTTCTCCAGTGACACCCCACCAGGAGCACTGCCTCCAGTTCTAGAGCCCTCAGCACAGGAAAGACATGGACTTGTTGGAGCAGGTCCATAGGAGGGGCAATATATATTGAGCCCTTAGTGTGGTCTTTCGGTACTTAACAGGGGCTTATAAAAAAGATGGCAACAAACTTTATAGTAGGTCCTGTTGTGCTACCACAGGGAGTAATGGTTTTAAACTAAAAGAGGGTATATTTAGACTAGATATAAGAAAGAAATTCTTTTACAATGATGGTGGTGAAACACAAGAACAAGTTGCCCAGAGAGGTGGTAGATGCCCCATCTTGAAGACATTCAAGGTCAGGTTGGACTCGGCTCTGAGCAACCTGATCTAGTTGATGGAGGTTGAGCTCATTGTGGGGAGGTTGAACTAGATGGCCTTTAAAGTTCCATTCCAAACCAAACTATGCTGTCATTCTATGCATCTACCATCACTCTTTGGGAAACAGCAAAAAGACAGTATTCTCAGTGACCTCAAGGATTAGTCTCAAGAAAATGTTTGGTAATGTTAATATAAAGGACAAAATGATGCAAGGAAAACAGCACTGAAAAATAAAATAGAGAAGGTGTCCTCTGGGCTTGTCGGTTAAGAAAGAAAAGCTTCCAAAATTTACCTACAAATGATAAAAAAATCAATGGTTGAACTCACGTGAGATGGTGGGATACTTTCTAGGCAAGTAGCTAGGGATAAAAAAAAGCTGGTCTGGAATTTCTTTCTTTAGATACATGAAAATGATTGATTTCCCGTTTTAAAATAATGATGAGGGAAAGAGTGGGGAGAAAAAGGGGATCTCCTTTCTGGAAAGTTTTGCAAGGTGGTTTAGGTCTGCACTATAATCTTTTGCCTTCTCTTAGGTGAGTTCGATAAATTAAGTAATTATGAAAGGAAGGCACTTAGTGACCTTAAACTGGTACTGTCTAGGTGAAAAGTATCCACACTACTGAAATGCTGCAGACATAATGGTGAAAATAATCTATAGACTAATCTATGTGTCCATAAATGCTATTACTACCCTATCTGTATGTCATAGTGTCATGTGCACTGAGAAGGGCTCATGAAAATATGTAAATGGTTACGCTGATCTTACCTAGACTTGTGAAATAAAAGTTCAGATAGGCCTGACCTACAGTAACAGATTGCAAAAACCAAAAAAGACTAAGCCTGCATATCAAGAGCTACATGTAACTTCAGCTTCAGATCTGCAGTTGGAGTCAATAAATCTAAAATAAAAAAAAAAAATCAGAAAGTTAATAGTTAATATACTTTGCTCACTGAACTTTCCTTCCAGTAATTCTTGCCTCAGTGGTGAAAATAATAGTTGATTCTGATCTCATGTCAGTTCAGGAGAGAGGTGCCAGCCAAACAACACAGAGGATTTCACTGTTTTCATTTTGGGAAAACTGAAGGAAGATCACATGCTGGGCAGGAGAGCATGACGATTGTTTGATAAGATTCCATTAAAGTGAACTGACAGCAAGGATAGAAGTGAACTGGGAAAACCTCACTTGGGCAATATCTGGGGAAGAAACAATCGGTTTGACATTTCCCAGGTTAAAGATTTCACATTATCAAAATGGAAGTCAAGTGCTCCTTTTTAAAGGCAACACAGAGGATACTTCGATCACTCTAACTCATTCTGGACTGAAGAAATAATTTTCTTCCTATGGTGAAAAAGACAGATGAATAGTTCTCAAATTACACTAAATATTGTAGGAAGCATTGCTGTAAGTGCACTGTATCTTGCTGCATTATGATATTTAAATACTGATTTCAGTCTAAAGCTAACTCCACTTCTGATTTTTTTTTAATTTTAAATATTCTGTCATATCCTCATTAGCATCTCATTACTAAGCAGTTAGCTAAGGAAAAGGACAAAGAAGGAAAAAGAAAATTAGATGCAACACTATAGGGCGTATTTTCACCTTGATGAGCAAGAGCAACCTATTAGGGGTTACTGAAAGTCATACACATGCTTCAGAGGAAAAATGCCCTCAAGGTATTTTGAAATTATTAAAATGTTAAAGCAACGATATTGATTTTTTTTTAATAAAAGAGTAATTTATTAATACTAACTAGGAATACATGTAAGGAAAAATCTATACAGACATGAGAAAAATAATTAAGCAGTTACAGAATTACTTCTTTTTTTTTCAGTGGTGGTGGGAGAGAGGAAATATGAGAATAAAATAACACTATAATTTGGAAGCTACAATGGTTAAATATGTACATAAATTATTAACAGTTTCTTCACTACTATACAGGGACTACTGAATATTGTCTCATATTCCTTTTCGGATGGAAAGATGGAGATGGACTTTGAGAGAAAAGTTGGAGAAATGACTGAATCCCAAACAAAAAATATATGTGATCTGACTAGGTACAGACCGAACCCTCTGGAAATGAAACAGTACTGCATTAAGTGTTCAATCACAAAAGGTGCAGCCTCCATTAACTGTATGTGAGCTTCATTGCTCTGGTGGAATAGAGACAGAATGTGCAGTGCTCAGCAGGATCAGCCCCAAACTCCCATCACATACACATACACATGCACACACTTACCTGGACAAATTACCTCTACATTTATATTTTCATTGACTAAACTTTGGATTATGAATTTGTTTCTAGTTTGCTAGTCACACACTGACTCAAACACTAAAAATTCCATCAAAACCAGAAAAGCACTGTCATCAAAACGGCTTATGTATCAGAAAGTGCAAAGAATCTGTGTTTCCCACTTATTACCACTAGCTTGGCCTTGTAGAGAAACTGAAATTGCCCTCGTTATCTTAAATTCATTAAAAAAGTCCCTGAACAGTGAACAGAAACATACATTTGGACTCTAGTGAATCGTATATTTATTCACCCATACTGCCCCCTGAAATCTGCACTGTTTGTACTGTTTGAGTATTCTCAACTACAGTTTATCAATGCAAGAACTTTCAGAACAGACATTTATAGAGAAAATGGCATGACCAGTTCTGATCACTGGAACATTCCTGAAAGAACCGGTACTTATGGGTGAATGGCCATCAGGCACACTCTGTTGACTTTCAGTGCCTTGTGAATATACATCTGTTTCCTTTCTGAACTATGTATTTCTTGAGCAGACTCAGAACTTCCCTACTATCTATCTAGGAGTTCTGTCCTATTAATTTGGCTAGTACACTGCAGCCACAGTGCATTGGTAGTAAATGCTGCCTGCTTCACAGAATTCATCTTGAAGGCTTAAGTATCTGAGATCAACTGGAAGATCTCAACAGAAGCAGTGTGTGACTTAAGGATTGAATTATGTTTTATACTTCTTAACCTGTGAAAATATTAATAGTCACCACACAGAAGGGTGTTAGGACAATTTCTTGGGTATGCAAAGTGACAAGCTGGATTCTCTCTGTAATCAGAAAGGAGGAAAATCTCTAGCTGCATTTGAAGTAGTAACATTTTGGTGCTTAGTCATATGTTTGGCTCTTAGTTTTGCCAAAGCTGTGTGGTTAGTGCAGCTGCTCTTCCACAGACAGATCTCCAGGGTCATCAAAGTATCAGTGTGCAAGAATATGATGATAAAACTAACAAAACATTTTTTTATTAATTAAATTTTAATTATACAAAAAGACCTTCAATAACTATAGCAATTACAGTGATCTGAGGATAATACAAAAGCCAAAATGATATCATCATCTTCATGTATATTATTCTATAACATATAGGTGCTGTGATTTTAGACAACTCAAATAAAAACAATGGGAATGGGAATAAAAATGAGCCACTGGGAACACTGTACATGTGTAAGTCAGAGAAATACTGCTTTGAGCCAGGAAACCATCACTGTTGAACAATGACTCTCAAGCAGTGTTTAAATAGGCCCAACAACAAAACTCCCACTGCAGACTGCCAGTCTGCATTCACCTCATTAGTCAAACAAATAAATATCATGTCATTTTGATGGTGGAATACTTCCATACCTTCAAGGATAATATTGTATGGACTTCCATGTGGTATAACATTGTAAATTAGTGCTGGGTGCTACTGGAAGAGGTCCTTAGTTCTATATCCCTGCTTAAAGGCAGAACCAATCGTACTTAAGCCAAATTAAGTCACACTTTAAAGCAAGTTTCATAAATGGGAAATATGTTTGATCAGTCATTTTGATTTAGTAATCATTTTGATACCAGCAAACCAGCAAACCCCCGGCATTTTTGTAAAGCAGCAAAGAAACTTTTGGGATAGGCAAATAATTGTCTTCACTCACATAACTAAAGAAGCTGTTAATGCTGTCCACAGGAATAATGTAATGTAATATGGAATAACACAATGGACTGTGTATAAAATCATGGTGGTGACAGTAGTGAAGTCTAGAAATAACTAGCTTGAAATAAGCTAATTTGGGTGCCAGCTGCAGTTTAAAAGAATGAGTGCTTTTCAATGGTGAGTCCTCTGTTGTCAAGCCTGTATGGTTACAAATAAACTTCAGCTACATCGTCTCTAGTTTTCTTAGATGTGTCTACAGCCACTCTGCATTGTAATCTAATTTCATAATGGGGCGGGTTGAGGGCAGTGAAAAGGTTTATGAGGAACCAGTAACTGGGTAGTTTTTCTCACAGTTCTGTAACGTGTGAAGGAGGAGTCTGAATTAAGGCTGAGTAACGTGTCATTATCTAATTTATTTGCATCCTTTAATAGCTACTTCAGTATGCAGATTCTTACAGAAAATCTGAAAACGAATTCTGCAAGTAGTCTGTTCCCAAGAAAGCACGTGGCCTTAGGCTGCTGCCTGTCCTCCTACTTCAAATCTAATCTTCAGGTAATGATCTTTCTACAGATCCTTTTCCACTTCTTTCCCCGTGTGAGTGGATTAGAATCCAAATCAGAAATAGTCTCTGGCTGTCATGTCTTTGCTGTTTTTTACAAAGTTTCTGTTCATTAGTAATGGTGGCTTAGAGAATATTTACACCTTTTTCATCTTAGGACTACACTTAGCATCCATTATTTTTCACATGTTGAATTCTTTAGTAACAGTGAAGGCCAAAATGAGGAAGAAGGATTTTTTATTTTATTTTATTTGGAAATCTAAAGGACATGTCTATTGTATTTCGGTCATGTAATTATTTTTATGACAAGCATAAGGTCATAAATATCAGGTCATTAGTTTGAAAAGTTTAGCATCAGCTCGATGCTAGTTCTTGCTCTGAGTATCTCTTTTCTATTTTTATTCTAAGGCATGTCGACAATTTGTGGCAATATACACAGTAAGCACACAATAAGCAAAGGAAAACATAAAAAGAGCTGTCATTTGCAAAGCATCTTGTTTTCAGAAATGGAATTCAGTCATCTTTTTTTGGAAATGGAAAGGTGAACAGAATTTAAAGCCTTCAAAAAGGCACAGTCTAAAATTATAATGGTTAGCACTAGGGAGTATGTTAGAATATTACTCCTGCTATGCCAGTTGGCATGCAAGACTTCCACTTAGCAGCAAAGAATGTTGCTAATGTGCCTCAAGTGTTTCTAAATTGAAATTAAATACTTCCTCATTCTATGTGTATGCTGAGACCATTCTTTTATGGCTTGAATAGATCAAACTATGTTACTTAGGCTGCTGTGCCCATCTTGATGCATGGACAAGAATAAGTAGGATAATTTTAGAGGGTTTTTGACGCAGAGATTTTTGAGTTGGTGTTTTTACTTTATGAAAGGAGTTACTAGTTGAAAACTATGTATTAACAGCAATAAGAATTACAATGTATGGACAGGTTAATAACTGTTCATGTCTAGAGTACTCCACACATGGGTACATCAGAAATAGAAGCAAAACCGTCAAATGCATATCACTATGGCATAGAATTTTTTTCATAAATGTTAATTTTATTTTTTTTTAAAAGAAAAATTGCTGTTTAGTTATGAATTGAGAACCTTGTTTCACTGTCATAAATTCAATTTTTCTGCATATTCATGTTTATGTTTTCTTAAAACTGAAAAGATTAATTTTCTCTATTTTGATCTGGTTGAAAAGCTATCATTTTCAGAACATATTGAAAACTTCCCACTCAGTGCTACTCTATTTGACTACAGGAAAAGACAGATATCCAAAATGACTACTTGCCTCTGAAAGCATAGGCAATAAATCTCTAAAATTTTCCGGAGTGTTCTTTAGCCATTTGTTTTTGAAATAGTTCATAGCTATTAGTAACAAATCAAATTGCATCACTAAATTCAATCAATAAGCGCTGATCCTGCATCCTACACCTAAAGTGGAATGCTGCAGCTTGACTGAGAAGGTGTGAGATAAGAAAAGACCATAAACCCTAACTGCACCATTTTGTGGTTGAGTCATGAGAAGAAAGAGATTTCTTTAGCCCTCTATGCTCTCTCCTCTATGAGTGGTATGGCAGACTGGCAGTAAGAAAGTAATTTCCATTTCTGTTTGTGTAGTATGTCACTTTTTGTCTTAACATAAATCAGCACAAAACCTCAGCCTTAAAAGCAGCATCTTCATTCATCTCTATCAGTGCTGTCTAGGACTTTTCAGCAGAGGGAGACACTGTGGAAACCTCATCTTGTGTGCTTGCTTTCCACTTTGGATCGAAGGTCAAAGAAGATATTTTGTTTCATTTAACTAATTTGGATTCATTTGAACAGCCCAAGTGCAAAAGTTTAACTCATAATCAAATGCTGAGATCACATTTTCTGTGTAAGACACAGTGGGTGGGGAGAAATATGAACCAAAAAAACCCCTCCAGCCAAAAAAAGAACTGTGTATAACTAAGGAAGAAAGATGTCAGAGTGAAACAAATGTTACTGGACTGCACAGAAAATAACACTAGAGGAAATAAAAATACTTTAGAACAGAAATAATTTGGTTTAGGACCATCAATACTTATGTTTAGACATTTTTTTTTCCTTCTGCTGACTGATAAAATTGTATGTGATGTTAACAGGTTAATTTTGTAAGTTGATTGTCTCTTTCATACAAAAATTTTTGAGAATTTCACAGTACAGTTCAATAGAGGAACATTAAAAACTGGTGTTTATGTTCTCAAAAGTTGTTTTCATTGTTTATTTGCTTGTTTGTTTAATCTTTACTGTGCACATACCCTTTCCTAGGTGAAAGAATTCATGGACAGCTGTGGTGCAAGCACCATGAGTAAGATCTGGTACCATCATTGCTCTGTATACCAGTTCCCAAAGGGACTGTTTGCTGACATCAAAAAATCTCTTGAATTTTTTTCTGAACTAGGAATAGAACACAGTAAAGTAAAAAGCATGAGAACCACAATGTAATGATAGGGAGAAAGATTAGATAAAAGAGACAGAAAATGTGATCCTTGTGAATCAAGTGCTTGAGTCCTTTATGATATTAGAAAAATTTGTGAAACCAATGAAGAAAGTGGCTTTTAGCAAGCCTCTACGAAGAAGTCATCTTCCATTGCCATTCTCTACTTAATCTCATTCCACAGATTTTGGTAATCTATCTTGATCACTTAAACTCAAGGGGTAAAGGTATCTACCGTCTCTAAATATCAGCATCAGGCATCTGCATTTTCTACTGAATTCTATGGAATTAACATTTTCTATTTACCTTGTCAAAGCCCCAGGGAATTATATTTTTAGCACATCATCATTATTAAAGCTAAAAAGTCAAGTTCTAAAGAGAAATTCCAAGAATAAACTTGCATATGTAACCCCTATTTTCTACACTGTTATATATGTAATTATAATTTTGTTCTTAAATATGTGATCACGTGATTGCAGGGAATTGCATTAATAGAAGTTTTTTTTTCAGGGATTTTTGTCTCATGCTGTTCACAAAACTGATCTTGCCTAACTAATAAGCATTTCCTTATGTTTTGGTGCTTCTAATGTTTTTTGTGCTTTGGTTTTGATCTGGCACAATATAGTAAATGAAATTGCACACCAGAACCAGAACCCACACAATTTTAGCATAAAACTGTACTCTAGGAAGCTTCAGTCATTTTTTTTTTTTTTTTGTAAATATGGAAAGTCATAGGGTTTTTGTATTTATTAGGTATAACACCTACTACTGCAATAAAAAAGGTTTCTTTACTAATCCTGATATTCACTCACACTCAACTACCAAAAAACACTCTCAATAAAGACTAGAATTATCTGTCCAGTGCTGATTTTGTTCTGGCTCTTTTGTCCAGAACACTTTGTCTATTTATTATTTTTTTTTCTGTGGCAATTAGTTTTCCATTTGAACATGAATTTAGTAGGAAAAATGAAATTATTTCCATCATTACATTCAAAGTAAATAAATCTGAGAGTCTTTTATTTTCCAGAAGGTCTATATTCAAAAGAACTGAGTTCATTTGAAAGCTAAAGCTTTACAAAATAACCTTCAGTGAGTAGCAGTGCCTTTTATTGTCCTATAGGAAATCCGTTTTGATTTGACAGAATGATAAGCCTTTGAAAACTGTGGACGGAAAATACACAGTAGAATCTTTACTAAGCTCATAAAGTGCCCAACTGAGAAAGGCACATGAATAAGAGCTAAATTAGCTGTGCATTGAAAAGTCTTATCAAATGCAAGGCTGTAAGTCCTTGGCAGAACTTGGGTCCTGGTGAAGGGTTTCTGCACTCTTTTTCAGGTACTCCAAAGAAATTGCCATTCTGATGTGCTATAAGACCTCGTCAGCTTTCTTTGGCTGATCTGAACTTCAAACCACATCTCACAGCAAATCTGAAAAATAATTAGGTTATTTGTTGGGGGAGCCTAATTATTTGGCTTTTCATTCAGGCAACTTTCTTAAAAAGGAAAGACATTTCATAGGAACTTTGGAACAGCTTTACCAAATTCTTTAGACAGTGTTTATGGTGTATGATTAGCAATAATAGAAAAGTAGAGTTTGACACCTCCTTTCATCCCTTTGCACATGAACATTGTGTGTGAATTTCCTTAATAAGGAAGGAATTAGTTTCCTTCCTAGTTTCCAGTGTATTTGGGTGCCACACACAAGTAAATATATGTATAACAATACCCAGAGTGAAATTCACACTGAACTGATGAAGTTAGTCAGGCTTAGCAGAATTTGTAATGGATAAGACTTTTTCTTTCCTCTGGGCAGCAGACAATTTGCACAATTTTAGACTGTTACTAATAAGATTAATTTTCTATCACATTATCAACTTCATTTTCTGTTATTCATGGGGAACTGCAACTTACACCAAATTATGTATTAAATAGTGCCATACCAACCTTTCTTTTGAACTAGATGGCATTGACTTGAGAGGAACTTTTAATTCTGCTAAAGTCATATACTTGGAACAAAAGTAATGTGACAGATCTACTGAAACAATGAATGAATTATTGCTGGAACATACAATATTTGATTTTTGCACTTCAATATCAATCTTTTGGCAGCATAGCTACTGCAGATTAAAAAAAGAAGAAAAAAGTCTCAGCTTTTATTCTTATTCACGTGTTGACCTTAACTTACCCCTTTTCCCAGATGGCCAGTCATCTCTCTGTTCTGAAATGTTAACTGGCACCATTATGCTTATACTAATGCAGACCTGTTCTCTTTATATTCTGTACCATATGAAGTGTTTTGTCACTATGTGCCAAAAAAAATTTAAAAAACCCTTAAAGAACAGAGATGAAGAGAAGAAAGAGAGGAAGAAGAACATGGAGAACGTAAAAAATATTATCCTAGAGCTTTTCAGTATATATTCTTTCACTATTTGTTTTATTTAGATTTACTCAAATTAAATCAACTCTACTGTCATAGTGAAACAAAGCTATCAGTTGCATTCTTCTGAGTACAATTCATCAATCATTGCATCAAAATTGAGGCTGACAGAAAAATTACTTTCCTCCCAAACATATGCTTTGGCAATCTTGGCATCATGATTCAACACAAACTCTGTAAAATGCTTTAGAGAGAAATAGTCCAAGCACAACGCAGAAAATGGCATGGTGAGCATATTATGCCGAAGGGCTTGACAACAGGAAAAGTGTTTGCCTTCAGCAATATCATGAACTTCTTCTCAGCAAAAAACCCTAGCCAACCATTTACCTTAGAAGCCTTTTCCATTCACACTGAGACAGCAAAAGAGATTGAAGCAGAAAGTATGTATTCTGCAGTGCACAGAATATGTTACGACTTGGGGTTGAAATCCTTTCCTGAAAATCATATGTTCACCTGATTATGGTCTAAGTAATACATATAGTGTGAGCTTCTTGTTATGGTGAGCATTTACTTATTTATTAATTTTTCATTTTCTGCAATTGTGAAAGGTCCTGCACTACACACACGCATACCTTTTTCTTTTCAACTGTCCACTTGGTAAACCATTTGGAATTTTTAAGAATTTTTTAAGAGGGGAGGATAAATCAATTTACAAAAACTTACTTTTTATACAGAATCACAGAATTGCCACAGCTAGAAAGGACCTCTGAGATCACTGAGTCCATCCATACACACACACACACACAAAAAGAAAAAATAAATCAATAAAACCCACACACAAAACACAACCCACACCCTACAATCTCAGCCACTAGAGTACTGACATCCACATCTACTCATTTCTTGAATATCTCTGGTAAAGGTGACTAAACTGCCTGACTGGGCAGGCCGTTCCAATGCCTGACTACTCTTTCAGTAAAGTAATTCCTTCTAATATCCAGTCTAAACCTCCTCAGCTGCAACTTCAGACCATTTCCTCTGGTTCTGTCATTCACTTGGGAGACGAGGCCAGCACCCACCTCTCTACGACCTCCTTTCAGGTAGTTGTAGAAAGCAATGAGATCTCCCCTCAGCTTCCTCTTCTCCAAACTAAACATGTCCAGTTCCCTCAGCCTCTCCTCATGTGACTTGTTCTCTAGACCCCTCACCAGCTTGGTAGCTCTCCTCTGGACATGCTCCAGCACTTCAACGTCCTTCTTGTAGTGAGGGACCCATAACCAAACACAGAACTCGAGATGAGACCTCACCAGTGCTGAGTACAGAGGCACAATCACTTCCCTACTCCTGCTGGCCATGCTATTCCTGATACCGGCCAGGATGTTGTTGGCCTTCTTAGCTGCCTAGGCACACTGCTGTCTAATGTTAAGCCAGTTGTCCACCAGGTCCTTTTCTGCTGGGCAGCTTTCCAGCCACTCTTCCCCAAGCCTCTATCACTGCATGGTGTTGTTGTGACAGAAATGCAGAACCCAGCACTTGACCTTATTAAATCTCATAAAATTGGCCTTGGCCTATTGATCCAATATGTCCAGGCTCATCTGTAGTGCCTCCCTGCCCTCAAGAAGATCAACACTCCCACTTAGTTAGGTGCTATCTGCAAACTTACTGAGAGTGCACTCCATCCCCTCATCCAGATCATTGATAAAGATATTAAACAAGACTGGCCCCAAAACTGAGCCCTGAGGGACACTGCTGATGACTGGCCACCAACAAGATTTCACCCCATTAATCACAACTCTCCAGGCAAGGCCATCCAGCAAGTTTTTTACCCAGTGGAGAGTAGGTGTGTCTCTGCCATGATTCACAATCTTCTCCAAAAGAATGCTGTACGAGATGGTGTCAAAGGTCATACCAAAGTCCAGGTAGACAACATCCACAGCCTTCCCTTCATCAAGAAGGTGGGTCACACAGTCAAATGAATACGTGTACAAGTATTCATACACATACACACACTTACAGACATAGAGTTTTCTCTTTCTTTACATATTATTCTTAATTCACTTTTCTTTATAATTTTCCTTCACTTTGTTTTCTTCTTTGTTTCAAGATTCACCTCAGAAGTAGTGTGGCCAGCAGTACCAGGAAAGTGATCATCCCCCTGTACTCCACATTGATGAGGCCACACTTCGAATGTTATGTTCAGTTTTTGTCCCCTCACTACAAGAAAGACACTAAGGTGCTGGAGTGCATCCAAAGAAGGGCAATGAAGCTCATGAGCGGTCTAGAGTAGAAGTCTTCTGAGGAGTGGATGAGGGAACTGGGGTTATTTAGCCAAGAGAAAAGGAGGCTGAATGTTATCATTCGTTACAACTACCTGAAAGAGGTTGTAGTGAGGTTGTAGTTTGCTTCCTTTCAGAAGCAACAAGCAACAGGATGAGAGGAAATGGCCTCAAATTGCCATGGGAGGTTTAGATTAGATATTAGGGGAAAAAATCTTCACTGAAAGGATTTTCAAGCACTGGAACAATCTGTCCAGAGAAGTTGTTGAGTCACCATCCCTGGAGATATTTAAAAGATGTTTAGATGTGGTTCTGAGGAACATGGTTTATTGATGGACTTGGCAGCTTTAGGTTAATGGTTGGACTTAATGCTTTTAATGGTCTTATCCAACCTAAATAAGTCTATGATTCTATTAACCATATCTAAATTAATTCATTGTTCAGTCCTTTCAAATATAAACTTTGTAGCCTGAGCTTTCTTCCTCACCCAGTACATCTTTCCCCCCCAATTGACCATTGGTTTATCAGATTCATTCTGTTTACCAGAGTTTCTTTCTCATGTGTTATTTTTATCTCAGCATTCTCTCCCTAATATCACACTATAATGCTTCTCAGTCCACCAGTTCTACATTGAGTCTTCCCTATGTTCTGTTAAGTTTTTCATTCTCTTTCCTAATATATTTTTTCCATTTCTTATTATTTATCAGCAGACTTGTTTTATTCTAAATTTCCCAAACAAAAATAATGATTCTCGTTTCAATCTATGCAGGTAATGATGTCTGTCCTTTGCAGACTATCATATTTTCTTGGTTCCCATTTGATAAAATGAAATAGTAAACGTTCTTTCCTCTTGAAACAGCTATGACACACAGCTGTACCTTTCCAGGTAGACTGACCTCGGCCAGACTTCAGAGTTGAGATTTTTATCAATTTCTCACATCAGAATCTACTATATTGCAATTTTTCTTCCTTATTCAAGCTGATCAGGAAATTTTCTTTGTCTTTTTACACTACATTATTTTCTGACAAGACTCCCAAAGGAAATTAAAGAAGGAACAATGGATAAAGTAAAACAACCAAGAGCTAGATCTTTCAGTTACCTAATAAAAAATACAACTGAATCTCAGTTTAAAAAGCATTGAATATAAGCATCTCAATGGCCTAATTTATGACAGGATAAAGATAACACTTCCCACAAGCCTGGTATCTAATGTCCTATATCTCCTTCCTAGTAGGATGCGTTTCAACTAAGGTCAATAAACTGCAAGAGAATGATAAAGATGTAAGTAGAAATACTAAATATAGTTCTCTTTCTAAATGCTTCCATAGTAAGGATAAAACATTTTATTACTGCCAAAGCAAGCTAATGACCCATATGAAGTCTGTTGTTTTCAGCCCTTCCTCTAGTTTAACTTCAGATTATATGATGCCATACTAATAGAAATACTTAGTGATATATTATTTCTCAAGTTTTTTCCCAGAGTGTGGTTTCAGTAAAAAACTATCACAATTTATTTTTTCCAAATTCAAAATTTACCAAGTAGAGACAAGTTTAAATGCTAGAGTATTCTAGTATTCATTTTAAT
Organism: Nycticryphes semicollaris; assembly: GCA_013400055.1. Classification (NCBI taxonomy): domain Eukaryota; kingdom Metazoa; phylum Chordata; class Aves; order Charadriiformes; family Rostratulidae; genus Nycticryphes; species Nycticryphes semicollaris. Next base: position 46,288 of record VXBJ01005012.1, read on the forward strand.
TCATAGTAAGTCACACAGCTTCTTCCATATCTTTTTCTTCACTTCTTTTTCTTCCCATCCTAAAGAAGTGGGAAATGAGTGATAAAACAAACAAAATGTTAGAAAATTTTTGCTCTTGTTAAAATTCTCAGAGGAATTATCTTCATTTACTACTATCTCTGTTATTAATATTCTTCTCTTTATCCTCGCACGTGTAATCTGCTACATTAATGGTCAGAGTGAAAATGAACTGAACTTGGCTGAATAATCTGCATTTACCCTTTGGAGACCTTTCCTTTTCCTACTACTGTTATTTCCTACACTGGTTCTTAAAAGATTGAGTGTGAAGCAATATATAAATGTAAAAGAAACCCCAAATACAGGTCTCCTGATACATATAACAGATAAATGTGCACAATACAACTTTACTACCAAAGTAAAATGCAGCTCTCTACAGAATTTGGTCTTATGTTAAGTTTGATAACAAATAATTAATTAAGGCAAACATGAAAAATCAGCAAATTAATATCTCTGGTATTCAAATTACAGTTGTAGCCAAAAGAGAAAATAAACTTAAACATGCATTAGAATGGTGTTTAATCTAATGATGGCCCTGTTGTATTAATATGTTCTAGTGATTTGTTTAGAGTATGCTTACTTTGTATCCCAGTATGTCTAGTTTGCAAGAAAAACATCACTAATAATAAAGCACCATATGGAAATATATCCATTATTAATTAGTAACGACAGCCTTGTAGTATATTACCCCATTTCCCTTGAAGATATACATACCTCAAAATGTGGATAATATTCCAAACTACAGTCAAGAGTAAACACTCTACCCTTGCATTGTTTACAATTACAAAAAGAAACACCCATATTTTTTGTATTGTATATCTTTTGTATCCTAAGACCTCTTAGGATAGTCACTTTAATGAGAGAATTCTTGAGGGTGGATGCATTAAAATAAATCTAGATCCAAGAAAGGTAGCTCGGTCTGTCAGACTGGGACTCACAATGTGTATCTTGGGGGCTTTTGCATCTCAGCTAGTTATCATTTATAAATATGTAAGAATGATTTAGGCAACTCTATGTCAAGTTTTAGATTTCTGTTTTAGGAATAGATATTTATTGCTTTTTTTTTTATCACTGACATCATAATTGAGAGAAATATTTTTTAAAAATTATTAATATCACTTCTGATTCATATTTAAATAATTTGAAATATCTTAAAATTATGAAATTATTGTGAAATCCTATTGAATTCCTATTTTGAATTTCTAATTGAACTTCTCTGAAATCTTACTTGCAAAAAACTCCAAAGCAATAATTCCTTGTGTGAATTGGATCCTGCGTTGACATCTGTGGAACTCTTTTCCATTGATTCACAGTGTTCAATATATTTTGAGGCTACATATTGTCATTTTGAAGTCAGCACAACTAATTAAACCACCATTACCACTTAACACTCACTATCTACTCCAAATTCCACTTTTCTCAGCTTTTCTCCTTGTGCAATGAATGATAATCAAGACTAAAGGTGAATCAAGATTAAAGGTGAAATGGTAAAGTACTCACACAGTTTCCTTTTTTTTTTTTTTTGTTTGCATGTTTATTTTCTTTTTCATCTGCAAGCAAGGCAGGATTTTGCTTCCACTCTTTTGTCACCACTCTGCAACCCATTCAGGATCACAGCAAATCTCTTTCTGAAGCAGAGTTCCCTTTCTCTCTCCAAACTCTTATCACTGATGCATCACAGGAGAGCAAACTCCCTTCAACAGCAAAGACTTTAGCAATCCTCCCTGATTCCAGTTCTGAGCAACCTCTTTTTAATTATTTTTTTTTTTTATTTTTTTTCCTCTGACTGAGACTGTTCTTTGCTCTATACTTGCAGAGTCCTGTGCATATCTATTTTTATTTACTCAGATCAGAACATATAATACAAATCCATGTAATTGGACAGTAAAAAATTCTTTGCTTTCCACTCTCCTCTTTACATTCAAGAATATTGGGAATGACAACCATCTTAGTTGTTGCTCCTTTTAACGGACCTTTTCAGAGGCAGGTAAAAGCTTGAGAAATTGAGAGCGAAAGAGTGTGCTTGTACAATATGAAGAGCTCATTTCTTAAAGTTAGCTTTTTCTGGAAAAGAGTGTTCGAAGTTACAATATATTAAAGTTTGTTTAGCTGGTCACTTTGATTATCTTCAATCAAATTACTTCTTCTATAAATGAATGAACCATCACCGCTGAACAAATCATTTTATAATACTGTCACTATTGAGAAAAATTTTCAGCAAAAAACATTCAGAAGAGTTTCACAATGTTTCTTAGTAGCTGTTACACTTAGTAACAGGCTGAAAGGAAAGGTCTGTTTATTCTAATATGGTTGCATGCTTCCTGTGATTTAAATAGTCTGTGGAATAAGATAAAGCTTCAATTTCAAAAATGTAATTAGTCAATTTAAAATCAATCTATCATAGCTTTCTACCGTGCTAAGGAACAGTGCAGCCGTCACTATTTTGTAGAATAGAATGTTTTTACGGATGTATCTGATGAATTGTTAGGCTTCAGCTCAGGAAATAGATTGAACTTTATTTTAATTCATTAAATTAAATTTTAATTTAATTTATTTTAATTAATTATGGAGTTGATACACATCAATAAATTGTGTCTAAGTGTAGAGTATTGGCACCAAACTTTTTCACCAAGACCATGAGAAACAAACCTCTGAAGCATCTTTCCATAAATTAAGTACCTTGAAATGTCAAAAATTTTTGAATCTCAAAAATTAGGTATTATTGAAACTGAACCAAGGATGAGTCTTTTAGATAGGAAATAAACTGAACAGGTAAACAAACTAGCCCCTCAGCTTCTAAGAGAGATACAACAGGATTACAAACCAATGACTAGGATCAGAGTATAAGAGTAGCACCTTCCTGCCTCATCTGTCCTTGCTGTGTAGATATGTTGCTTCCTCCCAAGTAACACTTTTCAGATTTTCTGGCTTGCAACAAACTCTATAAAGTCCTTGAGCCTTAGGAAGAGTTTCTGTCTTTCTATAATTTCCAAGGCCTGCTAAGTCTGCTAAGAGCTTATTTTAGCAAAGTTCCCCCAACTCCACCCCAAGTCTTCACTAGTGCCTGTCTCACTGCACTCTGCAAAAATCTCCCAGCTGAGGATGTCCATTCCTCAAACGCAGTCTCTAATCTTCTAAATGGCTCTGCTTGACCTGATAGGTAACACAGCAAAGGTAATATAGATTCTTTATTGCTGCTATTTAGCCTCACCATAGGAGGAGTGTTACAGAAATAACTTACAAAATCTATCACTCTCACCAAAACCAAAGTTTTGTTACCTGCCCATGAATGAGTAAAAGAAGTTCAGAGGAATGTTTTAAAACTGCAAAACTTTGCTCTGCTACTGCACTGTGGTGCTGCATATCAATAAATTAGCTTAGGTATGATGACCAGCCTAGGTTAAGCAACATCCAATTTTATTAGGGCTTGCTTAGAATTGTCTCTACAATACACTAATGTATGGAAAATTCATGTACTCCATATCATATTCAATATTATTCACTGTTCCCTCATGCTTGCTAGTACTATCAGAGCAGAAAGAAGTGTGTCTTAAATGAAATTTAAAAAACAACCAACCAACGTAGACATAAAGCTTGCATGAAAATTAGATTAATTTGTTTCTCTTGCTCTACTTACTAGTTGCAATTATAATTTCACACTGTTTGTTTATGTGCAGAAGCAATGTCTGTTGGATCATATTAACTTGCATGTAGAAGTGTGAGCAATCAAATCCTATTAATTTCAAAGCAGATTCTCAAAGGGGAATCTTTAGTTGATGCAAATTAATGAAACCTTTTTTGACAACACTAGCAAAAATAAATGATATTAAAACCAAAATTTGTAAGCATAAAGAAACAGAAGGGAAAAGAGTTGATAGCAGTTTAAGGGCCTTTGCCTTCATCAACTGCTCCGAACTGCAAATTCAATTAAAATAGTATTACTCCTCTACTCCAAATTATAGGAGCAACACACGCTGCAGAGCATAAGGAAACAATCTAGCAACCAGAACAGCTCCCAAGCCAGTTCACTAGAGGCTTCCAAGTCTTCCTTCAATACCTCTTTTGTCATGCATTTAATTTTTTCCAGAGATTGAGTTCTCTAAACATAAGCATGGAGAAATAAAAACCTAGCACTACATTGACAGAAATGGAGCAAAGCGTGTTCCAGTGATCAGCTGGTTGGAGCATCTCTGCTGTGAGGACAGACTGAGAGAGTTGGAGTTGTTCAGCCTTGAGAAGAGAGACTCTGGGACCTTATAGTGGCCTTCCAGTATGTGAAGGAGTCCAACACAAAAGCTGTCGAGGGACTATTTACAAAGGCATGCAGGGGTAAATGGCTTCAAACTGGAAGAAGGTAGGTTTAGATTAGATATTAGGAAGAAATTTTTCTCTAAGAGGGTGGTGAGGCACTGGAACAGGTTGCCCAGAGAAGCTGTGAAGACCCCATCCCTGGAAGAATTCAAGGCCAGGCTTCATGGGGCTTTGAGCAACTTGGTCTAGAGGGAGGTGTCCCTGCCCATGGCAGGGCGCTTGGAGATAGATGATCTTTAATGATCTTTAATCTAAACCATTTTATAATTCAGTGATTCTATGATTCTGACTTGCTAAGTATACTCTTTTTGGGTGGGATAGAATTAATTTTCTTCTTAGTAGCTTGTATGGTGCTATGTTATAGCTTTTAGACCAAAGCAGTGCTGTTAAGACCTTGAAGTTTTAGTTCTTGCTGAACAGTGTTAGCAAATCTTCAAGGCCTTTTCTACTTCTCACCTGACTCAAACTGACCAAAGGGATATTCCATGACATATAACACTCATACTCAACAATAAAAGCTGGAGGGGAGAAGGAGGAAGGGGAGATATTCAGAGCTATGGCGCTAGTCTTGCCAAGTAACTGTTACGTATGACGAAGCCCTGTTTTTCTGGAGATGGCCGAACACCTGCCTGCTGATGGGAAATAGCAAATGAATTCATAAACTTGCTTTCTTTGTGCTTACAGTTTTTGCTTTCCGTATTAAACTCTCTTTATCTCAATCCACAATTTTTCTTTCTTCCACCATTCTGATTCTCTTCTTCATACCACTGTGGGGGAATGAGTAAGCAGCTGTGTGGGGCTGAGCTGCCAACTGGAGTTAACCTGTAACAATAAGTAATGTAGTCCATTAGGCATCTTGGAATCAATTTCTACTTCATACACAGTGACTAAAGTACAAATAAAGCTGAAGAGTATTTGTTCTTTTTCAGTGCATGAGATGAGACTCTGATCTTGAGTGAGTTCTTGCTTCTGATATCAGTGGTACTGCACAAAAGCAACAGAACAGAACTGCTCCCACATTCAGAGATACAGGTATTGAAAGTCCCAGTGAAAACCCAGGACCACTGGCCAAGGCTGCCCATGTGCTAGGCTGTAATAAAGAAAATAAGGCAAGTAGAAATACTATGGGATCATATTGAGAATTTTTTTATATATATTTGGTATCAAAAGCTCATGAGAAGTTTGTGTTCAGGCTATTATAATCTTAAAAGCAGTTATACATTACAAAAGTAGCTTGTATTTGGTGAGCACAGGTGAGCATTAAAAACGTACATTAGACTGTTTGTATTGTTAAATTTTCTGGAATGGCAACAATTTTAATTTTTAAAACCTTGTAAGTAATAATAATTTCAGAGAGGCAAGCAACATCCAGAGGTTATTCCATCAGTGCCAGAGATCCCTATCAAAACTTATTATGACATTACTTCAAATGCAAAAGAATTTTATTCTTCAAATACACAACTACAGTATATCTAAGCATTCTTTTCCCTACTGAAATTTGATACAAGGAGAATGAAGTACAGGCCACCCTCCAGTTGCAGTCATAGACTGATTATTTATGAAAGTGAAGGAATTAATAATGAACAATACAGGCCAATACTTATCGATAACTACTAGCTCAAATGTTCAAAATTGTTGTCCAAATAGTATTCTGAAAATACTCTTTTTTTGACAAGATAGGTGAGTCACATTTTCACTTGAAAGTTCAAACGTCAGCATTTTCACAAATTGAACTAAAGAACTTGAGTGATTTGGCTCCTAATGGACCACAGTATGAGCACAGAAGAAGCAGAAGATTACCATAGGATTCATGTTATTTTTTTAAAACCAAAACAGATCATTGTCATTATGTCATCTGGCCTTACTACACCAAAGACAGGCAAAGGATTTCTTGTAATTGTGTCACTCCAATGGGTAGAGTTTTTTAAAAAAGCTAAATTTCTAGAGAAACACAACTTCCTCAGTAAAATTTAGAGTCATCAAGAGTATTCTGTAACTATTGAGAATTTTCTCAATGATTACTTGTCATCTCATATTTTTCAGTAACCATATATGGTTATTTTAAATTTCCAGCCTTTGAAAATTTTATATTTTTATAAGACAGACTCCTCTTTTCTTCACAAGCGGGGATAAAATCATGCCTTAATCTTTGTAGTACTTGCCTGGTCGAGCATTATTTTTCAAACACAAGGTGCTGTGATTGAATTTTCACACTTGCTTCCTAAGCTGTTGTGGTGACAGATTTGTGTCTAACAGCTGTCTCTAGCTCCAATGGCACAGCATCTCGCCTGGAGCACTCCCTGGGAACAATCTCTGTGACCAGAGAATCACCGCTGATCTCCCTAATCACATGGGCAACCATGGCCCCTTCTTTGTGACCTTCCATTCAAAATGTAAATGTATAAGGCTAGAAAGGTTTTGTCACAAAAGCAAAGCTGAAGCTCCAATTTGGATGAAATTCTAGAAATTAAAGGAAATATTTATGCCTCAGTAACATGAAAAGGACTTTCAGATAAATAATTTCCTCATTTTTCATATTACATCTGACTCAATATTTAAGAGATTTCAGAATTTTAGGATTTCTTTCCTGTGTTCTGCATTTTCTTTCTTTTTTTTTTTTTGTTTAGTTTACTTTCCCCAGTTGAAAATTATTATCTCTAATTTTGAGATTCAGTTGCTCAAGTGATAAAAAACTTCTCTTACCTCTTGCTTTTAGCTTTTAAGTGTCTGAAGAAATAATTCAGCTGCAAATCACCCTCTAGGGAAAATTTCTGGGAAAAATTCTTCACCATTGTCAAAGTTTTTCTGCTCTCTTTAAAAACATCTGTTCAGTAATTCATGACTTTTTAAAAACTATTTTAAAATAACTACCTCACACAGAGAAAGACAGCTTGATATTCTTCTTTTGTTTAGTACATGACATTTAAGACAAAGACACAATATAAACAACTCAATTGTTTAAATTTATGGTCAAATACAGTTTACTCAGATTTCCATATTCTTATCCATACAGGTGCTTAAGTAATGTGATCAAATCCTTCTGGTGACGACTTATTCAGAAATTAAACTGGTTTCTGACACAGTTTCTCTTAAGGCACAGTTTCATTACTTTAATCACTTTCAGCACTCTTCTCTGAAACCTCTTTAACTCTCCTTCTTGCAGTGTCAGCATCTGAATTATGTATTGGATTCCAATAAATCAAATAGTAGCACTAGTACTATAACTTTTTTTTGCTCCTATTCAATATTCCCATTTATATGTAAAAGGAAGAAACAGGTAGATGGAATAAATCACCTCTGTCCGCTATAGTATTGCAGTGGACATTCATGTTAACTGGATTATCTGTCACAACTTTTTCAAATTTTCCTCTGAAGATAGCATGCTCAGTTGTGTACATACAGCCTATATTCGCTGTTCATAATTTGGTTACTATTTTACAATGGAATTCATACTGTTGAGCAAACATTACCAGATCACGGCTCATTCAGTAGCTTTTAAGATGTGATAATCAACAAAAATATGATTGAGCAAGTTGGGGGCAGTAGCATATATGGTGGTTGCAATTGCAACTCTTTTCTTATCAAGACCTCTAGAACTGAGGTATATGATATTTACAAAAGAAACCCCAAGCAACCCCAAATAACCTTTTGTCTCGCGCATTGCCTGGTTCTCTGATTAATTAATTTCTTGACAATTTTATTTTTAATAAATACTTACTCTTTCTGTCTTTCCTCCCACTTTTGATTAGTTTACTAGTCCAGCTCCTAGAAGATGAGTTCTTGTATCTACAGAAATTGAAAACATCTAAACTGACCAGCTTTTCTTCTCTAGAAAAAATGTCTAATGGCTTAGAGTTCTGTAAAATAATAATAATAAAAAAGTGTCCAGCTCCTCCTTTTCAGTACATTAGCTTTTTGTAATGAAAAATAGTCTCTGTTTGAAAACTGTAAGTCAAATTCATATGTCCAAATATGGATTTCTACATGTCTACCTCTAAGCAAGAAAACCTAAGCTACTTTTTTGACCACAGGAAAGTGCTAGCTTCAATCTGAGATTAATGCTATTCTAGTATAAATATTAAAACCTTACAAATGAATACCTTACAAATCCCTTCTTTTCCTCTACTAGCATGGGAGACAACTATACTGTAAATATTTGAAGTGATATGAAGTAGAACCCTCTATGATATCCTGGAAGATCTTTTTTAATTTTTTCTTTAGTTTTTATTATTTTTAATTTCAGGTGTTAGACTTATTTTTGGAACTTTCCTGATTTGAGGTAAAATGTATGGATTTGTATCTCATCCAAGTCACCAAATGGCTGGTGTCCAAGGAGGATTCTTTCTGTCCATTTGTCTTTGATCCAGATTTGTGTCTTCCTGAATCCAGATCCAGAATCTAGTTCTTGTCCATCACTGAGTCCAGCCTGGGATTTTCCCAGTGCCTGCTGGTGATGTGGTCATCATTCTGGGAGTTTGATATAAGTTTCTATATGTGGTACCAATTTCATTATTTTTCATTAATAATATTATATTTTCTTTTTATTATTTAATTATTAATATTTCATAGCAGTAGCTCTGAACAGTAATGCCTTTTTCCATCCAAAAGTTCTCTTCTTGTTTTCTCTTCTCTATTCTGAAGGGAGATGCACTTCCTTCTCTAAAGGAACCCAGAACCAGACATAGTGATCCAGATATGATCTTGGATTAAATATTTCAGACTAAATGAAATGCTTAATTAAATCAGGAATTACTGTTGATATATTAATTTTCACTACTGCCACTGAGCCAACAAGCGTTTATTGACATCTTGCTTTTAAGGAAATGTTGTAACCACTGAAGTTATTAGGAAAAGTTAATATATTATGACAAATAACTGGGACTCAAAAGTAATGGTCCGTCATACCTCAGCACTCCTGCCTTGCACAGTCTTATTAAAGCAAATAAACCCAATACTGAAGATTCTCCTTTGTCCCTTCCTTCATGTCAATATGCAAGCAACCCTATGATTTTGAGTTTGACAGCTGACAAAACGCATCCAGTCCTAAGGACTCTCTTGACAATGGTGTAGAAATAGTTCTGCCTCCAAGAATAGTCATTTGCACATCACAGGGCAGGCTTTCATGATCTTGGGTAGCACACACTTCTGAGGTGTAAAGATGCCTTTTATTCCAAAAAGGCCAGTAACACTTTTTATACAGTCTGAAAAACTGCTGAATTTGAAGACGTATCTGGCAGTTAGCATTAGATGACAAATTAAGGGAAGGTAAATGTGTGGTTAACTAAACAAAACAACATGAATGTTTAGTTGGTATGTATTCAGTCTACAGTTATTGGAAAAAAAAAAACTAAGGAGGTTTATCATTGCAACTTGAAGCTGCAGATCTTATACGAAAGACAATTTTTAAAGCTATCTTTATCTATTAATTTTCTGTTAAACTATGCAGTTTTCTGCACTTTCAGTTTAACACACCAGTATTCTTTTATCACTGTAGGGCATCATGGACAGCTGCAAAGGAAGATTCAACTGGATGTTGGCAGACTTGCAATGAAATATAATGTTGCCTTGGGTTACAGCTACAGTCTAATTTTGGCTGGTGAGTAAACACACTTCAGTTTGGCTGTTTGTTCTTTGGTCATTATTGGTTGATCTTTTAAATAATACTGATATGAATCCTTTCTTTGTCATATGGCTTCTTCTACATTTCTATTTTGCCTTTCATCCTACCTCAGTTATTTCCTTCTAGCTATGAAACTATCATGATACCTTGCCTTTTGCTTTTATTGAGGGCCATCTTCCAAATTTTTTTCCCCAAAAAGAACAGGTCTCATAGTCTCTATCATGTTGCCCTGATGTTTTGCGCAAAGCACAAGCCAGGGAATTTCAAAAGTCTTTCTGCTTTGCTACACTAGTAGTTTATGTACCGTGCCTCTAGTCATTTATATGTGTGAGAGATCTACAGATCATGAGCAGCAACTGCACTAGAAAAGAGATCCAATGCAGAATGTCCCTAAAAGAATAAATAATTTTGCAATTAAGTTTTGTCATTTATTGACCCAAAACCAAAATATTTTTTATATCATAAATGATGCAGGGGACAATGTATGGGTCTATGGAAAAATTATAAATATAAAGATTCTGTTTAATACAGCTGAATTTTGCCATCTTACTCATGATGAGAATTTCATTATATGAGCAGACATTCTGATACACATCATGTACTTCACAATTTACAAAACAAATTAAAAAATTTGACAAATGCTTGAGTATATTCAGTTCACCAGCTAAGACAGTAGTTCTGTCTTAGACAGGATGTCTTCATTGAAACTGTTTATTGTTCCATGCCAAATCTTGCCCTTTGCCTGTCACCACCCTAAAAGTTTATCAATAAAGGTGATTTCTCAACATAAACAACTAGATTCACATGCCTGGGAATGTCTTGACCTTGTTTATTTCAGTAGAAGTAGCCTACAGTGTAACTTACATATGTATTCTTACTATGTAAGGATAATTTAGAGAAATATTGTTTCACTAATTCGTACAGAAAATAGACTAAACCTAAAATCAGGACAGATTATTTTTTAATTCAGTGGTCTTCAAATTAGGATACTTCAAATAAGTTCCTGCTTCAACAGTCCTAAATATAATCCAAATAGTTGCAGTGATCTAGCCTTGTTGGGATGTCACCAGTTCAGCCATGGTAGATCTGGCTCCCCTATAAGAAACATTGTCCACAGAGCTCACTTTCTAGTGTCTTCTTTCAGTTCAATACACTTAACTGCTCCGTTCAACAAGCTTTATAGTTTGTTTGCTCAGCATCCTCACAAAAATATGTAATGTTCACATGGGGGAGGGGGGGTCCCTCCCCCGGTCCCTCCCCCTTTTTCCCCCCATAATTTTGAAAAATAAAAGAGGAAAGCATTCTTGTTATTTTTGGTGAATCAAAAGTATCTGATACATCTCTCTAATTCAACACAGTGAAACACAGCCTTTTCCTCTGCTATGTGTTCCATTTACCACCACAGGAGCAAACTATTTAATTATGCTAAACATACACCCCTTCTGGAGAAGTTTTATCAGCAGAATTTAAACAGACAAAAGCAATTTATACTCCATTGAGATGTGTCTCTGTACTTAACCCTAATGGGAGGGGAAATACTATTTTAAAACTTGTCCTTTGAACCATTCTATGTAAAAGCCAAGTTATGAAGTTGTTCATCCCTATGGACACCATATGAAAAAATTCCCCACATGACATTTTACAACTAATTTTCATCTCCTTGAACTAAACACAAACAATCTGACAACTAGTTTATGCAAATACGTTCTGAAATTCTTTGAAGTAGTTATTTTTAAAGGCAGATATCATCTCCTTTTGGGGCTGAGCACTGGAATGATTTATATTTGTTTCAATAAAAAAAGTGTTAGAAGTTGTTTTTGACATGGTTTACTCCATTAGACACATTTATTCTGACAGGAAGTGCTGAAATGCTAGGACTAAAGTGCTGGAATTACACATTTTAGTTTAGGATCAAAATTCAGCAGAAAATTTCAAGTGAGATAGAGCTTGGTTTTTTTTAACAGAACTGGGAGACATGTATTATTTAAAATACCATACATTCAAACACAATTTGTTCAAGTCAAAAACTGTTCTCTGAAGGGTCATACGGAGAAGGAGATGGCATGGAAAAAGTAACTGAGACCATATGAACAAAACCCGTAATGTTGATCATGCTCTAAAAATGTTTTTTCTTTGTACTTTCTTATGCCTGTATATCCTGGTTAACACAACAAAATAATATTTTATTACCTGTACCTGTTTTATGTGCTGTCTTAAAAAAAAAAAAAAATACAGAATTTATTTATTTATGTTATTATTCCTCTGCAACAAAAAACTGCTATAAAAAAAATATACAGTATCTGACTTACAGCAAAGACACATTTGCTATGTCTTGGAGCAGATATAGATAATTTCAAAGAGGTCAGCTACAACTTCGAAGGTGCAGAGAGATGAGTTTAATCCATATCTTTACTAAAGTTTACCTGCAGGATTTTGTAAAATTTGGGTGAATTACATTTGTCTTATCAGTATGGAGTTATATATTTGGTTTCTTTTTCAGAAAGTTATAATTTCAGTTATTGTTCTTTGGGGAGAAAGAATGTACTTTCACTATATGTTTGATAATATTTAAATAATGATCTTTGTTGTCATACTAGAAATGCTCATGGAATATATGAAGAGTTGAAGGAATTTTGGTTATTTGCTAATTTTTAAGGCTTGGACTACTTAAAGATCATTGCTGTAGAAAATTTGTCCAAATTAAGTGATTATGGGCTTTTTTAGATCAAATTATCATTGACTGATATGTGATTTTGATTTCAGGATTACCAAAGACATTTTTTTTTTGGTCTTGTTGCTGGTTGGTTAAATAGGTTTTTGCATTCAACTCTCAGTATCTCAACTGCTGAAAGTGTGGTCAACAGTATGATGAAATAAAAGCCATAATCATTGTCAAGAGATTAAATATTTGGTGATAATTGGTATAGCATTTGAACAACTGAGAAATTAACCATCAAATTGAAAAGCTGGGTTGGGCAAAAAAGAAAAGGAAGCACTTTTTTGTTTGTTTATTTTAAAATGGAACAGCTACATAGTAAAAAATGTGTACTTGAGCTTGTACATTGAATTTAGTGATGCAGGGTCTTTTTATTAGTTGTTTATTTGGAGTTGTTTGATTTTGGGGTTTTTGACTTAGTTAAGAACAGTACTCTCAGCTATTAAAAACATACCTACCTGAAAAAAAAAAAAAAAAAAGCTTTTAAAATCTAAAGCAGTAAGATGGGAAAGAAAAGCAATCTTTCCAGGAGAATCAAACCATACAAAATTAACGATCTGTGAGCACTTCCTGAGAGCGATGGCTAGGAAAATATCTGTGAGTAGAATTAGTCAGAATATTTTCCACAGTATAGGCCATCATCACAATTTTCTTACTCTCCAAAATCTAAATAACTTTCAAAATGCAAATTAACTTTATTAGTTTCCTGACACATTAAGAATAAATTTCCTCAGCAGCCAGACTGATCAGATCACTAAGAATATTTGGAACGTGTATTCCCTTTCTTCCATGAAACTTTGGAAATTTTTCTGTGCAGAACTTTGACAACCTATTTAACTAAAGCAATTTCAAGCTTTCTTAATATATCATACCTCTGAAATACTCTGTCTCTCTACTGTTTCCTTCTTCAGTCTGCTCAGAGATAGAATAGCTGTTTTGTCTCATTTTTCCCTTACATATTTTGGCTGCACCACCAGCTATTTCTGCATGCAGTGGTGCCTGCTGAGCAATTCAAATATTCAGCACAGTGTCTTTAAAATGACAAGAGGTGAAGAATGCAAGAAATCTCATTTGGAAGGCATACTTTTTGACTTATACTAGTCTAAAATGCACGTGTATGTATCTCAAACTGAAGCTACTAGGTTTTCTCAGGCTTTAAATAAGCAAACAATAAAATTGTAAGTTTTCCAAATAGAAAGGGCATGTATATTTATATATACCTACCTGATTTACTCCATGCAACAAATAAACAGCAAATTCTAATCATTCATGAAAAAGACAGAGAAAATACTGGAGTTAATTTTAGCATTATAGAATGCCTACAATTCCAAATTATTATTTTTCAAAAATAAACAGACAAGCAAAGAAACAGAGAGCATACCTTAACAGTACAAAACCAAAGAGTCATAAAAACATAATAGTCATGGACTAAAATTCAAAGTATGAAATAAAACTTTGATTGTCTTTTGTATCCTCTGACTTTCAGTAATTTTTCTGTGAGGTGTTCTTTGTCCTGAACTGTAATACCATGACATAATTGGTCCTAAGGAGGAGTAGCCAAAGTCAAATGCAGCTAATTTATCATGATTATGGCTCTGGCTGTACTAGTTCTGAAGCTTGCTCCTTTGGAGCCACCTCAGCATGCCTGTGTGGTTCTCACATTCAGCTATTCAGCTGTACTGTAAGAATTTTTGTTGAACGTACTGTGCACCATCTGGAAAAATTTTCGCAAACCATAAATCTAATGACAGCTGCCATCCTTCCCTCTTGCTGAGAGGTGGTGTCACTTGCAGGGATGGAATGAAGAAGACCCAATTGAAGAACATGAAGAGATAAACTATACTGTATGTGTCCTTGCTCATATTTGACATACATCTTATCTATCTCTGTGCAGTTACAACATATGTTTGAGTTAGTTGTAGTCATGGTAATACCATATCCCCCAATTCAGAACGTAGTTTCTACATCGAGTGGAACCATCAAGGCTGAATGTCTTTTTTCACAGACATACTTCTATTTATCAACTAGTTATGGGGCAAGAACTGATGGCATCCTGTGGTTACATTACACAGATCAGAAAAGTAATCATAATAGTCTTTTCTGCCTTTTACATCCAGAAGAACAATCTGTGATTTTAGTTCAAGTTCTTGCTTTATTTTTAAGTAAATACAGTTCTTAATGTTTCATATTACATACAGCAAATTCCAAAAAGCTGGTGAAACTATGAAACATGTTAGCAAATTCATAATGTTCTCATATATGCCATGTATTTGAAATTAGTGTGCTTTTAGTTAAACATATTTTATATTTAGAAGAAAAAAACAGGTCTCTATACTAATACACAGTGACTATTATATTTAAATCTAGTTTATAGAGATACACAGGCACAGGAACATACAGTTACATTATATGCAGTTAATGGCAAGCAAATATTCATTTCCCATCTTCACCCTAAAAATCTGTATTTTTATCAAGTCTTAGAGATTACAGGATGCAATACTGCAATTAGGTTATTTCTTTTCCTTAGTTTGCATTTCATATCTACTCTTAAAAAGGTTTGTCCAAAATCTTCTGAGTCAGTAGCAGAAAAAGAAATAGATTTAAAGAACCTTTGTTGTATTATTTTTTTTTCACATTTCTAATCGCTTAAATGTTATTCTCACTCCTACTCAGCATTATCTAGTATTATTAATTATGATATTGATCACAATGTATAGTTTGGTCATTTTTTTTTTTAAATGTATTTATTCCTATTGCCAATCACGATTCATAACAGCCAGGTACATATGCTGGTATGGACTATAAAGAGACCAGAAAACAAATTGCATAAGATGGAGATGTCACAGTGCACTTCCCTCTATGTGGTATAGTGTCTGATATGTGGCGTACACTGTATGAGAATTACTTACAATGTGTCTGAACTGTGAACAGGTTTCACCTCTGCAATGTGAAAGTTTCATGGAAAAAGAAAAAGCATTGTCTGTTACAGCTATGGATGAGAAATTTAAGGAAATGTGTAAGAAATGTATGAGAGATTTTCACAAGTTTTTAATTAAGTATACGGTCATGTCATAAAGCAGGCAGTGTTACTGTTCTACACATTCTCTTCCAGACTTCTGAACTCCCTCACACCCTCTTGGTGATGCAAAGGGGTGCATGACTATAATTTAGATTCATATGATGATGTCATATGTCATCTTGTCAATGAGGAGGCAATGCTATGATACAATAAGTGAACAACCTTCTTACCAGCTATTTGCATTTTAGGGCTGCTAGTCTTCTTTGGCATGTGGTGTCATGGAGCACAGCATGTGCCAAGGCATATACTGAAGACACATGAAATAACAAACTAGCTTTGAAGTAGAATGATGCTTGTCTTCTCCAACCAGTAGATTTAATGAAGTTAGTAAGAAACCAGACATCAAAAAATATGCTATGATTTACAGCCCATTTTATCACAAGAGCACAAAAAAAAGAAGTAATTTCTTAGGCACAGTATTTCTCAGCCAACACAAATAATTTTAAAATGCCAGGTCAGACTTAAATGATAGGAAGCTGGCTTGTCAGTCAGTTTTGTATATTAGTGAATGCTTCTTCCAAATTTTTCTTTTTGGTAGGGTAAACCATTCTAGTAAGCATTGTTAGTTACATACGCCTTTGAGATTTCTTAAGCAAAGCATTGAACTACCTCTTTAAAAACTATTCCAGCAGAGGTCTCAAACACCCATTTTCTACGAAAGAGAAAAGAAAAATTGAAATGGAGGCTTTGGCATGAGCACAACTGCATCCAGAGAAGCTTAATATGGGACCTGGCAAAATTACTTTTTCCTCTGGAGGAACAAGACACATATCTCCTTACAAAATCTGCCAATCTATAACTCTACCAATCTTCCAGCATCTGATTCCCGGCACATATTTACAGCTGTGAGCCTTGCTGGGATGCTGTTACAAAGAGTAAACCTCTTTCTTTTTTTTTTCCTTCTGGTGGATTTTTGAATGCAAAAATGTGTTTCTCATAGTAGTCACAGAAATAATAGTTTCATCCTAGTTAAATGTTCTGCTCTTTTTACCCCTAGTGAATTTCCAGACCATAGGCTAGTCATGGTCAAGGACCATTTATTCCACTCCTATACATTAGTTGAATAAACAAATACACAAAAAGTTCCAGGCAATTGCAAAAGCAGCTTCAGTCCTAAATTCTTTTAAGCTTACAGTGCATTTATTCATCATAAATCATAAACTGTTTAAGTGATTTCATGGCTACAAAACTTTCTTGATGGAATACTGGCAGCACCTCTGAGAGAGAAGCAGCTGTCTCAGAATTTCACATCATTAAACCTAGTACACATTTTAAAAATTAAATAAGGGAATGAACAACACTTCAGGCTGGATACTATCAGCTTTTGATAATTTTGATAGAAAAAAACAATGGATGAGATGCTCTCATTAAATTTGCTTTCCAGCTGCCTGCAAAATTTTCTCCTGCAAGTGAACAATAACACATGCTTTTTTAGACATGAAATATGGTTTTATACCTGTGTTATTCCTGAATAGCAGTCAATAAAACAAATCTTTGACCAGTCAGCCTGTTAACCTATAAAACTATTGTATCTCCTGAGTGATTAATTCTGGCCATTATTACATTTTGATTGGATGTCACTTCGAAAATCTCTTTCTATAAAAATATAAAGAAACGGGAGACATGCCACAGAACTGAGGTAAAACAAAAAAATATATTAGCTACTGTGTTATGAAAGAGTCTTTACAGAAATAAACAACCTCCCAAGGCCTCTTTGTGTCAGTCATGGTAATTTGTCAGCAGCATGGGAAGCATTTATTACTTTACAGTTCTCTTTTAAGATATAATTAATGATTTGCTAATAATTCTGGTAGTTGTTTTCAGGAGGGCATGAAGAGAAAAAAAGTAGAGTATAGCAATGACTTTAAACTCTGAAGAGGTATAAAACTATAATTCTTAGAAAAAACATTTCCCTCTTCCACTTTTTTAATAAAATCATTTGTTTTTATTAATGACAACTGAAACAAGAAAAGTTTTAAACTAAACATTCATGAGTGAAAATCCTAAATTTGAATTGTCCATTGAAATGGCGATGTCTGATTTTCCTACCAAAATTGATAAGATTCAATAGTCATTCTCTGTTCAAAATTAAAATCTAAAGAATTATTATTATTCTGGGTTTGCACACACAAGGGTGGTAGGAGTCACCCAGGCTTGAAATTTTAAGTGCTATATAGCTATTACTGGATGAGCAGACAGGAGTAAACTTTTGAATTAGCTTTGTCTCCAGAGAGTGGACAAGGTCATAAATTAACTATCCTCTATTTAAAAGAAAGCTTCACATGTAATTCCCCTCTAGGTGCTGAACAAGATGACTCTGGAACAGGACAGTAGAAAATGAAAAGTAGAATGTGGTGGAATTATCAGTGTTGCCAGTTCTAGAAGTCTTTTTAGTAGAAAATAAGTGTTTTACCATTTTCTTATTATCAATATCACAGCCTTTTAGAGAACTAATTAAAGAGAGAAAGGCAAAGAGTTATTTAAAATATTTGTAAAGAAATGAACAAAACACAAAATAATTCACTGTAAAACTGAATTTTGGTGTCTTCTATTAGAAGAACAGATTTTTTTATTCTAAATATTGAACTTAAAGCACAATAACTGAATTGTCCTGAAATTTTTAAAATAATAAATCTCTCAGTTTTCCCTAGAGAGAGAATTTATAAGGTTGAAGACTGTGGGTTTCTCAATGGGAGACATTACTGGATGCAAACTTTATGTGAACTAATGAACTGTTTTATCTCAATATTATTAAATGAGTAATTTCTGAGTACTATAATTACCAATAATGACAAAAGCACATAATTTAACTGCTCATGTAAAATAAATCCTATTAATATGAGAAAATTATTTAATGGATGAAATGGCCTTAATCAACTTTAGCTTTAGCAGTCTATATATCATTTATTAATATGTTTCAACTCAGTAAGTTGATAAGGTTCTTCATATCTTATTTATAACAGTTTACTTGGCCAGAATATTTTAAAAGGTTTTATTCTGCTTTAAGAAAATTGATTTTATTTTAATTTTTTACACAACTCAAATTTTTCTTCACTGTGCTGGATATAATGTTGAGATTACTGAAAGAAGGGGGGCTACAGACTCCGTTAAGTGTTTATTCTGCCAAGCTATCTCTCTGGTTTAGACTTCTCACTGTCTCAGTTCAGAAAAGTATGTTGTTCTGTCTCCTTGTGTATATATCAGCTGTCTTGGACAAACCATCAAAGAGAAAAACTTACATACAAAACAAAGTCAAATCAGTTTACAGTGAAAAGGAAAATTGGTTTACCCTCTCTCTTTCAAAACATAAAACTATTCTGCTGCTCCATTAAAGTACTAAAGATTGAATTCTGACATTCTTATAGTTTGCTGTCTGACCACTTTTTAAGTTCAGGGCAGATATAATCTTTTATCGTTTTCTTCAGTGGAAAAAAATTATTCGCATATACTGTTGAAATTATTGATATAATGTAAGGAGGCTCTGTCCTCTCTGCATTTTCCCAAGAGAAAATTTTTGGTTCCCCCCGCCGTGTTGTGCAGCTTGTTGGTATAAGAAGCCCTGTGTTGAGCTGCATTCTGCTCCATAGAAAGGGTAAGTCACAGTCTTGGTTTTTTAATGTGCATAAAGGACTCTACATTGGTGAGAGCTACTAGAATACGTATTATTACTGTTTCTCAAGATCGCTGTTCACTGAACAAAAAGCTGAGTAAAACTTTATAGATTTTAATTTATAGAGAAAGTTATTTCATAGTTCAATACTTTTCTTCCTACTTTTATATTCACGACTGTGTAATGTTCTTATGGAAAAGAATCACATCCCTCACTGATAACAGTTACCCACTGGCAAAGGAACAACAAATACAAGTTCATTGTTAATTTAATTTGTAAGTGTCTCATCTATGAAAAAACAGGTATGAAACAAATTACTCCAGCTATCTATTTACTATATAAGTAAGAGTTCTGGATGGGAAGACAAAGCAATGAAGGCAGACGAAGTAATGAAGGCTGTTCCTTGAGGTTTAAATCATTATGAAGCAAGGGATAGTCATTTGGGAATGGAATACTGTGTTTTCATTGCAAAACTTTACTGTAGTATAGGCAGCCTATATTTAGTCAACCCAGTTGAAATGTAAGGAAGAGGCTTTTATTCTTATTGTGACAGAGATACCATAATACTGTTCCAAGGTGAAAGGAAAAAAAAATAAAGCTTTGAAGCCTAGCAAGAGAATATTTGTTTCATAAGCAGAGGATGCCATTATGATTCAAGAGTTTAGGAACAGTGGTAAAATGTGAAAATACAAAGCAGCACACAGACAATACTGGATGGGAAATAACAGGAACCCCTCCACATGCAACTGCATTTCTATATCTAGCTTTGCTACTGGGTACCTTGGTACCTGCCCAGGCAGTTCTTGGCAAGTCATTTCACCTTCCTGTCTGTTATTTTGTCATATATAAAATAGGGAAGTTGAGCTAATGAGATGCTGGAATAGAGCAGGGTCTTTGTGTCTGAACAGGAAAGTTAATTTCTTAAAAAAATTAAAAATAATAATTAAAAAAACCCTTAGATTTGACTTATGTATGAGAAGATACTGAGAAGGAAAGTATGGCATTAAGTTGGAGATCCTTTCTATATTGGAAACATTCCTCAAACCGGAATAAAGATGAACACAGTGATTGAAAACAATGAAATATATCTTGCATTTTGAGAAACAGTTAACATATAGGAGTTAACATATAGAAGCAGCCATTAATACAAGTGAGTTTTGGAAAAACCTCCAGGAGCTGAGGTCCTAATTGTCAGATGTGCTTTAATCCATATTCTTTTGAAGGTTTGAAATAATGAGTTTGAGAACATCTTTCAAAAGCAAACAAGTGAAATGGGAAAGTGTTAATATAGGTATTGCTTTATTCCTACTCTTCTTTTTAATAAAGCCAGTAGTGCCACGAGCTATTCTTGTTAATGAAGTCCAGAGATCTGGACTACCTGCTGCTATCAAAAAGAGTTCATCAACAAAGGCAGGAAATTATTTCCTTTATCATAAAAGTAACAAAAAAAAAGGTTTTTTTGGAGTAGATTTTTCCAATATTTTAAACAATTGTCAACATTTCACAAAGTGTCTGCTACCAGTTTATTATTTTGTTCTCTGTAATCACTATTATGTAACTTCCAATAGTTTTGTCTGTATAAATTAATGTAAAACAACATAATGAAATACGTACTGTTATTCTCAAGTCACTTTCTAAGTAGTACATCATGAATCAGTCCACCTGGCTGCAGAAGACAGATTTTTAATGCACTGAATCAAACCCAAAATATCCTATTTATTTTACACTTTGAGTTTACTGAAGTCATTGAAATGAATAAGAAGAATGACAAGTAAGGCCTTTCTCTTTCAAAATGGCCATAAAGTGTCACCTGCATAAATGGAGACACTCAATGGAGAAAATAAGAATTTCTGTGTTTTTTTGAAAGCAAACATAGCTTTCCTCAGTAAATTTTATTAGTTATTTTGCATCATATGTATAAGAAATAATCAGGAAAAACCCATGTCAAAAATTAGAAAAGTTACTTTAAACACAAATAAAATATTGAATCAAAAATTAAAAAAAAACCAGAACAACCAAAAACTGAATGATGAATTGTTATTAAAGACTCAACTTTACTGACACTTAATTGAATTCTAAAATAGTTCACTGTAATAATCTACTACATCATTGATGTAGGATATTTAAGCTGAGAGCAAGTTCATTATTTGTGAGTAAGGCTTTGGTATACAGTACTTTTCAGACTGAATACATATTTCTCAAAACTGGTCATTTTTTTCTTTTTTTTTAAGCAAGCCTATTAGTGGCAGTGATATGTTAGGCAATTTATTTCTTATATTTGACTTTTATATGTCTTTTCAACAGCCAGTGTGGTATGGATTGGTTTTTTTAAATTATTTTGACTGGTTCTGACTGGTTCTTTTAATAATTTCAATGAGTTTTAAATAACTTGGTTTAGAAATTAAAGACTCTTAAAAGTTGGGGAAAAAAAGCTTTAGCACCCTTTCCTGAAATCAGAAAGGTTTACTCTTGGTTGTAATGCATGTTCTCAGTTTGCCCAGCTACAAAACAACAAAGTTCTTGATGCACTGAATCACTAACAATGAGGTAGTAAGAATAGTAGAAAATGTCCTTTCAATTATTTCTTCTAAAATGTGTAAAAGATTATCAACACAGATGTGCTACGAGAAAATGCATAGTGTACTAAAATAAAACAAAAAGGAATATTTAGTGAAAACTGAGCTTCTGACAAATTTGGGAATACTGCATTGTTAATCTGGAATCCACAGACTTCACATGGATGTCTAATATGTAGATGTTTTGAATGAAAAATAGAACACAGTAAATATTCTTTATAGATTATATTAAAAAGATAATATAATATTTTATAATAAATATATTCTTAATACAATAAATAAAATAATAAAATAATATCTTTTTAAATGATTTGAATGAGTGGATCGAGTGTACCCTCAGTAAGTTTGTACACAACACCAGGATGGGTGGGAGTGTTGATCTTCTCTACAGAAGGATCTGGACAGGATGGCTCAATGGGCCGAGGACAACAGTGTAAGATTCAATAGAGCAAAGTCCCGGGTCCTGCACTGGGGTCATAACAACCCNCCCTTAGATTTGACTTATGTATGAGAAGATACTGAGAAGGAAAGTATGGCATTAAGTTGGAGATCCTTTCTATATTGGAAACATTCCTCAAACCGGAATAAAGATGAACACAGTGATTGAAAACAATGAAATATATCTTGCATTTTGAGAAACAGTTAACATATAGGAGTTAACATATAGAAGCAGCCATTAATACAAGTGAGTTTTGGAAAAACCTCCAGGAGCTGAGGTCCTAATTGTCAGATGTGCTTTAATCCATATTCTTTTGAAGGTTTGAAATAATGAGTTTGAGAACATCTTTCAAAAGCAAACAAGTGAAATGGGAAAGTGTTAATATAGGTATTGCTTTATTCCTACTCTTCTTTTTAATAAAGCCAGTAGTGCCACGAGCTATTCTTGTTAATGAAGTCCAGAGATCTGGACTACCTGCTGCTATCAAAAAGAGTTCATCAACAAAGGCAGGAAATTATTTCCTTTATCATAAAAGTAACAAAAAAAAAGGTTTTTTTGGAGTAGATTTTTCCAATATTTTAAACAATTGTCAACATTTCACAAAGTGTCTGCTACCAGTTTATTATTTTGTTCTCTGTAATCACTATTATGTAACTTCCAATAGTTTTGTCTGTATAAATTAATGTAAAACAACATAATGAAATACGTACTGTTATTCTCAAGACACTTTCTAAGTAGTACATCATGAATCAGTCCACCTGGCTGCAGAAGACAGATTTTTAATGCACTGAATCAAACCCAAAATATCCTATTTATTTTACACTTTGAGTTTACTGAAGTCATTGAAATGAATAAGAAGAATGACAAGTAAGGCCTTTCTCTTTCAAAATGGCCATAAAGTGTCACCTGCATAAATAGAGACACTCAATGGAGAAAATAAGAATTTCTGTGTTTTTTTGAAAGCAAACATAGCTTTCCTCAGTAAATTTTATTAGTTATTTTGCATCATATGTATAAGAAATAATCAGGAAAAACCCATGTCAAAAATTAGAAAAGTTACTTTAAACACAAATAAAATATTGAATCAAAAATTAAAAAAAAACCAGAACAACCAAAAACTGAATGATGAATTGTTATTAAAGACTCAACTTTACTGACACTTAATTGAATTCTAAAATAGTTCACTGTAATAATCTACTACATCATTGATGTAGGATATTTAAGCTGAGAGCAAGTTCATTATTTGTGAGTAAGGCTTTGGTATACAGTACTTTTCAGACTGAATACATATTTCTCAGAACTGGTCATTTTTTTCTTTTTTTTTAAGCAAGCCTATTAGTGGCAGTGATATGTTAGGCAATTTATTTCTTATATTTGACTTTTATATGTCTTTTCAACAGCCAGTGTGGTATGGATTGGTTTTTTTAAATTATTTTGACTGGTTCTGACTGGTTCTTTTAATAATTTCAATGAGTTTTAAATAACTTGGTTTAGAAATTAAAGACTCTTAAAAGTTGGGGAAAAAAAGCTTTAGCACCCTTTCCTGAAATCAGAAAGGTTTACTCTTGGTTGTAATGCATGTTCTCAGTTTGCCCAGCTACAAAACAACAAAGTTCTTGATGCACTGAATCACTAACAATGAGGTAGTAAGAATAGTAGAAAATGTCCTTTCAATTATTTCTTCTAAAATGTGTAAAAGATTATCAACACAGATGTGCTACGAGAAAATGCATAGTGTACTAAAATAAAACAAAAAGGAATATTTAGTGAAAACTGAGCTTCTGACAAATTTGGGAATACTGCATTGTTAATCTGGAATCCACAGACTTCACATGGATGTCTAATATGTAGATGTTTTGAATGAAAAATAGAACACAGTAAATATTCTTTATAGATT
Organism: Nycticryphes semicollaris; assembly: GCA_013400055.1. Taxonomy (NCBI): domain Eukaryota; kingdom Metazoa; phylum Chordata; class Aves; order Charadriiformes; family Rostratulidae; genus Nycticryphes; species Nycticryphes semicollaris. The sequence goes on from VXBJ01005012.1 coordinate 70,593, forward strand.
ATATTAAAAAGATAATATAATATTTTATAATAAATATATTCTTAATACAATAAATAAAATAATAAAATAATATCTTTTTAAATGATTTGAATGAGTGGATCGAGTGTACCCTCAGTAAGTTTGTACACAACACCAGGATGGGTGGGAGTGTTGATCTTCTCTACANAGAAATAGTGTGGCCAGCAGAACTAGGGGAGTGACCATCCCCCTGTACTCCACACTGGTGAGGCTGCATCTCAAATGCTGCATTCAGTTTTGTGCCCCTCACTGCACAAAAGACATTGAGGTTCTGGGCTTTATCCAAAGAAGGGAAATGAGGCTGGTGTAGAAGAGTAGAAGTCTTCTGAGAGGCGGCCGAGGGAACTGGGGTTATTTAACCTGGATAAAAGGAGGCTGAGGGGAGACCTTNTATTATTATTATTATTATTATTACTATTATTATTGGAAAAATCCTTCACTGAAAGGATTATCAAGCATTGGAACAATCTGCCCAGGGAAGTGGTTGAGCCACCACATGATTTGAAAAGATTTATTTCAAAAGTATCAAACATTTCTGTTTAAAATAATTTAAATTATTTTTTTTCCCAGAAGACAGTTTTCAGATACAACCATTTTTTTAATGTAATTATGGAAACACACAGTAGCAACCATTTAAGTCATCATTTATTCAATGTTGTTACAAAACCATCAGAGGCACTTTCTATTCTGAGCTCATTGAGCAATACAAGGTTAAGGGTAAATGAGTTTTTCTTAGCTATAACCGTACATTCCCGGAGCCTAGAGTACTTGCAGATTATCTATCTGTATTAACTTTTGTAATGTAATGATTCAAGGAATTTTATATATCTCTGACCTCTGCAAGTCTGATCTTACTTTTTCTGTGTTTCTAATATATGAGGTATCAGCATGGCTGCTGGTGGTGCTGGAAAGAGAAGCTTTGTTAGTTAATCTACACGTTTTCCATCTTGACAACATTTTCATTGCTTTCAGTTCCTGAAGGGCCATGTCATGAGATTATTGAGGACCTGTTGCAGAGAATTGCCTTAAAGCTCTTTAATAAAAGGTTGGGAACTAGAATTTGCTGATATTATGGTATATAGAGAAAGTGTTAACTGACAGTATAAAATGAAACCACCATATTTGTCACAACTGGAGCTCTAGTTCTTCAATGTAAGTTAGGTATTAAAGTTAATGAGTCAGTCATCTGTAAGAGTTAGCAATATTTTTGTTTAAATGCCCAAAGGCCTCTTTTGGTAGAAATTAAGGTTATCCAACCACAAAAATAGATTATTGTGACTACCAGCTCTTTGCTATAAGGATCAGGGGAGCAAAAATGGAACTGAAACAATTATGTTTTGCAATAACCAAAAAAATTTCTTGGTGCACTTTCTTCACGATGTAGAGTAAGCCTAAGGCAAAGAATAAGTAATATTATTTTTCAGCACCAAATTTACTTTCAGTAATGCTAGAACCTGTCAGGTATTAAGATATTCCCTGGAGTTGTAACTTGTATTATATATTAGCTTTCCAACATTATAATTTATGACAGATAGAATCAGCAAAGTGGCTGTGCAGTAAGTCAAATGTCTAATCCATGAAGGTTCTGAAGAATCTACCTTAGAAATATATTTGGCATTGAAAATCCAAATGCTTACTCAACCTTGTGCAAAATGCTCCCATCAAAACAATGTAAGTAAGATTTTTTTTCTTTTCTTTTTAATTTTGTTTTATTTCCTATTGTATGGCAAGGATAATTTTAGGAAGAAAAACATTGTTAAAAATTAAGCTTAATTTCTTTTTGAATGTTACTTCAAAATATGTGCTCAAACTCATGAATCCTGAAGTCTCTGGTACTGTATAAGAATAATTCTATTGGTTCTCTAATCCTGCACTAGCAGGAAAAAGTACTTCCTACACTGAGTATGAATGTAAAAACAACAGTGACATAAAAGTGTACTCCACCAGGGGTTCCTGCATTCATGACATCAGAAGCAAAAACCAGTGTGTCTACAGATATCATTATTTCATACTAAAAGTTGAAACATGTTTTAAAAAATTAAAGAAAGACAATAAAATCCATTGCACATTTATACTGTATTTTGTTGCCTCTTTTTTCATTTCATGCATTTATGTAAATTAAATATTATATTTTTTTCTGAATGGCATAACGTTTATATTTATCTGTAAATGTGAAAGTACCCAATGAGACCTGAGACCTTATTACAGAATAATTTTCCTTACTGCATAGCTACAGTCCAGCCTTCATGGATGCCCTATTGTAACATACCATGAGAGTCAGAGCTTAAACTGAGGGGTTTATGTTGGGTTGTTTTTGTTTTTTTTTTTTAAGGCTGGATCAGACAATCTTTTGAAGTCCTTCCAAGCTGTGTTGCTCTATAATTCTATGATTTTTTATGAAAGTTGTAAGCTTCACTATAACAAAAAAACAAACAATAAAACTAGTGTACAGACATAACCCAAATACCATTCATCACAAAACAAAAAAAATAATGCCTGGGGGGAGGGGGAAGCTGTATTTGGGGGGCACTTAAATGATGAAGCATGTGAGCTGGCAGAAAGTCTGAGGGTTATGGAAACGGTGCACTCAACTGAAAAGGTGACTGAGCCAGCCATCTTGGATAAAAGCCTCTCTAGCCTAGCAGCAGCAAAAACATGGGCTGCAGAGACAGCTGTTTGCCCACCTTCCCAACTGGAAAGTTAAATTACTTATAAGTGGTCTAATAAATTATTAGCATGCCTGTTAGTGGTTCGAGGACTGAAGTGCAAACTCAGCAACAAGTTACTCCTCCAATCTAGCTTTTACTTGGTTTCACCTGCATCAAAATCAAAATATATTAACAGATTTCAGCCATTCTTCATGAAAATGGGAAGACAGAAACAAGGACAAGGCAGCTCTTTTTCAGTGGGCTGTAGAGGCTCTGTTTCCTCTACTTGACAGATTCCACTATTTCCAAAGTTGTTCTTTGGTTTATATATAAGGGACATTTCCCATAATAGTGCAAAATGTAAAAACCGAGAGTGAAATAGAATAAATTTATCTTCTGTACCTTCAGTTACTTGTTTACCTTCTGTATCTTCAGTTTCAGAACAATCATATCTCTTTCATTATACCTCTAGAAGACTTTAGAAAAGTAACTGAAATCTCTTAAAAACAGTGTTTGTACATTCAATATAACATAATTAATTCCTGACTCCAGTCTGAGGCGTTCCAATATTAAATAGCAATGATATGAGCTATAACTAAGTCCAGTTAGAAATATTTAGCTGGTTTGACCATTAAATTTCATGGGTTTTGTTGACAGACTGCTCTGTGCTCATAGCAGCTGTCACAAAAAAAGTCATTTTCTTTTGCAGACTCAGGGGACTCAAGTTACTTCCGAAATACAAATAAAGATGACCCAGAGGTTAATTTTTTGATCCAGCATGCCATTATTTGATTAAGGAATTGAAAACCTCCTTTGAGAGGACTTGGATAGCAGCTAAAAAATATATTTTCATTTAAAATTATTTAAGAAATTTCTAAAATCCATCAATCCATAGTCAATAAATCATATATGAATAAGAAACTTTCTCAAAAAAACTGTAGTGACAGTCTTCCAAATCCCTAGTCTTCTAACGCTTAATCTAACTTCTTCTAATCTTCAGTAGTTCCCAAACAGTTTCAACATGTTTCCCTGACAAATCCTTTATTTGTGTTTATTACAGTTGCATTCTGAATTTCCACCCTGAGTACACTGGTTTGGCTTTGTTTTTTTTTTTTTTTAACTTTTCTCTTTCAATGTAAATTAAAAAAAAATACATTGAAAACAGTGAAGTTGAATTTTCTTTAATGTTATACATTTTGTTTCTCTTCAGAATATTTAGTGCCAGTAAAAATTATTTGCAGAACTTTTTGCCTTAAAATGAGAAGAAAGTTTTACTGACAGTTCTACTTCTGAGGCTTTTTATATTCTGCAACATTTGAGCTTGACATTCTTTACATTTGTTACAGTTCTTTAGTTTATACTTACATAAACCTTACAGAAATAGTGGCTAAATATTCTCAGTGGTTTTATTGTTCTTTTAGAACTTTTTTTTGTTTCTGCAATGTTGTGGTAACAGTTGGAAATGAACTTAAATTACATTGTTGTAGGTGGCACTAAAAGGCATTAAGTGCCAGAAAGATCGGAGTGGCAAAATAAGTGTATACTAGGTTTGATTGGCATAAAATGGGAGCTTTTAATGCAAAAAATGTATACAAAACAGGAAGGGTGCTTTCCTTTGACCTCAAACAGGTTTAGGCATTCTGACTGTTCTCCAGGCTGAACAATATATTATTAAGCACAATGAGACTTCTTAGAAAGGAATCCTTCAAAGTAAAATGACATTAGTAATATCAGCATCAACATCAAACTAACACTAGAATACTAGTACTAATTCTGATATGACTAACTTGAAATTGAATTGTCTAAATTAATGGCTGTATTACACAAAAATAATTATAATTGTAATATGAATAGAAATGTTAAACAACTAAATTATCCTTTCTATTCTAGCAATATTTTCCTTGAAGTTATAATAACAATAGAAAAATAAAGCCAGAGTACTCACAATCTGAATTATTATTGTTTTTCTTTTAGCCTTAAGACCTGTATTATGGCATCTACGTATAATAAAGAGTATAATATAAAAGGATACCACATCATCTCTTGAAAGTATTTTTCTTAGAACATGCCATAATAAAATATATCTCCAACATAACGGCAAAACAGTATAAATATTTCAAGTAACATCTTAAACTTGGTTACTAAATTTCTTTTTGTTCTGATGTTTGACTTTGTGTTGTATTTTTTGTGACCCAAAATCCATTAAAATGTTTGCCTGGCATTCTACATCCAACTGACTTTTAGTGAAGTTTCAGCTACTAAGAGTTACATTAATAATAGTACGTAGCCGTAGATGGACAAATCCAAAAGCTCCACATTTACTATTGTTCAGCTTTACCGTAACCTTTTATTAACTTTTTTTTGGTGAATATACACCATCACATTTTTACTATCTCATATCTTTAACCAAGGCAGCACTCTAAAATTTGGAATTAATACTGTTTGGTTTATAGGGTTAGATATTTTATAGATATTTTCAAAATTATTTGGCAAACTTGTCCCATCTATTTCTGAGCCCCACTATCCAGTTGAAAGTGTCACTTCATTAGGGCCTTAACATGGAACGGGGAGGAACTGTTTGTGAAGCAGTGCCCTACAAGACTAAAGGAGAAAATTTCCCTTTCTCTTTCCCATTTCTGTCATTCATCCTTCTTCATCAGACCACTAGCATTCTGCAGTGTGTCTCAATAAGCAGGACATTCAATATGCTTCTAGTTATTGTTCTTATGTTGGCTTGAACTGAAAAATTTCAACACATTAGTCTGAAAGAACCCCACCTCTAAGCCACTTATAGCCTCATGACTATACTTTTCTAGGACTACTCAAATCCTCAGTGAGAAGAGGTATATGAACTTAAGCCTTCCACACCCTGCATTTCTTCTTTGAATAAGAGAAATCCATGGAAGGGAGCTGACTATACAGTCTGTGGGTTTGGGTTTATTTTTCTTCTGTGTAAGAATATCCATGTTAAGACCATAACTAAAAGGATGTGAGTTAGGAGTATCCACAGTTTTGCAGATTTTACTCTAAGGCTCTCAGTGTTTCAAGTTATAGACGGCTGTATTAAACTTGCATACACAGAACCACAATGAGAACTATTGTACAATACAAAACTGCACATCACTTAAATCTAACTAGTCTGAAAGGCTCTTTGTATATTGGTAAATTAAACATGTGATGAGGCAAGTCTCAGGCCTCATCACAGAAAGCTCTTTTTTTGGCAAGATAGCCCATCCAAACTGCCTTGTGCCAGGACCTTACATCAGTCCTGACCCAAGACCAGGATTTATGAGGGAAGTTGTTAGCAGCCCACCCAAAACACTAGTAGGAGCCAGGGAACTTTATATTCTAGTGTGCACAGAAATCACCTGCTCATTTTCCTAGTAGGAACATAACCAAAGGGTATAATAAATTCTGCTTTACAAACATTCTTGAAAGCGCTGAAATCAGCCCTTTACCAGCTGAGTGAAATCCTTCTGATTTGAATGCCTAGAAATCCTCAGAGTGGTAATATAGCCTACTGCAACGGTATTTTGCAACATAATAGCTGTTATTCACTCAGGTGTTCATATTCAGGTAAAATCATGGGAATTTCTATGGATCTAAGGCAAATCAAATATTCAAAGCTCTCGAGTTTGGTTTGATGCCTTCTCTGAAGAAATTTAGCAGTGTTTGAACAGTTTCTTGTACTTTCTTTAATAGTTTGTGTGCACCTTTCTTACTGTTGGTCTTTTTTGGTTTTGGGGGGTTTTTTTGTTTATTTTGCTGTTTATCAACATCAGCTAAAAAAAAAAAAAAAAAAAAGAAAGAACAGAATAATACCCACCATTCACTATATTTATTGCTAGGTGCCATGCATAATCTCTATGCCTAAGAAATTTATCTCTAAACACTTTAAATTTCTCTCCATTATTCAAAATAATTCAATTTCACCCATCATTTCCTGCATACTTCTAAAACTTGTTCTGCTGAAATTCACTGTCCTTCGGTCCCACTTCACTCCTACCTATAAACTAAAAGAGATTGCATTACAGTTTCATAGTTACCTTTTCTCTTTATACCGTGTAGCAGTAATCTACTCATAATTGCAGAATTCCTAATTAATTTATTTCTTTAACTCAGTATAGCACAGCTTATATTTAGGAATGGTTTAATACTGTGTTTTGTTATACTTTATTTGTAGCCTTTTGTTTGATTCTCTCTTTTCTCATGGGTAATAGAAAAGTACTTATACATATTTAAAGTAAAATTAGAAACATTGTATTCAGTCAATGTTTCTAATACCTACAGACCTTCAATCCTGTTACATAGGCAGGGAAAGACTCTCATGTAGGTGACAGATAATTTTGATTATATCAAAATTATATATTAGGTTTCTAAACATGACCAGCTCTTTGATCCATCATTAATACAGTTTAGTATGTTACATTGCCTGGAGCGTGAATTTTTCTTGCTGGAAAAAATGTGTAGAACTTCCTAAAATGTATCACAGGTTAAAATCCAATATTAAAATTCAGACTTTTTTAGGTTTCTGCTTCAGAGATTTTTCAGAACATCTCAAAATATGGGTGCAAATACATAAAACAGAAACAGTAAATTCTTTCTCTTCGTCTGCAAGACAGTACTTGCAGTTATTATAAGGAGTTCTGTAAAACTTCTGTAAAAAAAAAAGAATGTAGCTCTGGCTGTAGGTAGAGACTTTTGCAAGTAGACCTCCCCTTTCCTTGTTTCCTGCTAGACCTCACTGATGCTTCTCCTTTAACTGGAAAGCAGTCACAGATGAGAATTGTGGCCACAGACTGACCACAGATGGAGATTCTCCCACCTTTGTCACTGAGAAGCTCACAGAGTTCATATAGCCCCAGGCAGCATTGCTACATAACAGGATTACCTTAGTTATTCTTGTGCCAGAAAACAGAGCTGGAGTTATTGTGGAAACAGAGCCCTTCTCTGGCTAGCTGACACCTCAGGAACCCAGTGGCATTGGGAGGGACATACTCCATGGAGAGGGAAGGCTGTGTGACCACCAGCTGGAACAAAGTGGCAGGGTCTATATCATCTGCCAGTGATTTTTAGTATCGGACAGCATGATTAGCCATACAAAGAGTTATTATGAAGAAAGCTACTAAGAGTCCACCTTTCATTCTGTTTTATGCTTCAGAAGAAAACATTTTCTCTAGGAAAAAATTATCCACAGGAATATTTTTGTTATTTAGTGTGCCTTTACTGAAAGCAGCTGTTGTTTCAATGCTTAGAGGAAACTGTCCTTCTGTAACAGCTAGCTAAGCAGTAAGCAAAACTATTTCTGTCCTTTGTTACTGCTATAGTAATGATTAAAATATATCCTTTATGTTTATTTTTTTCCACTGCCTCATTGGGGGTTATAGGCACTGAAGCAAAATGTAATGCTCCCAATTTGGTCGTCAGACCCGATACTTGATCCTGAGACTGAAAACGTGCAGAGCCCAAGAACCATGTGTTTTAGTTAACTCTTTGCTACAGGTAGCCAGTTTTCACAGTTTCTTACCATACATCAAATGCTCAAATATTAATATTTTTTAATGACTTAGTTGCACATACTTTAAGAAACAGTACACCAAAAGACAAGAGTGTTTGGCAAGTTATCTCTGCCAGCCTGTATAGAGAAGCTGCAGAATTGCAAGCAGAAAACGGTAGGTTTTATGGTAGATTCACTGTTTCCAGTCTGTAAATATCAGCACTTATTATTCGTTCTCACAGAGGATATATCTTAGAACAAGCTAGACTACCACTCCTGTTGTGCTATAAGCTATTCAGACAGTCGGATTTTATTTCCACGCCTTTTCTTTATTTCAAAGTGAAGGGAAATTGAAAGACAATTATTTAATACGCTACAGCTTTAAACCCACAATTAACCGGGCTGAAGTTTTACAGTTTCTTGGGTTCAGCGGGGTACGTACATCATGTAAAGTCACTGAATGGTTCATGGAATCAAGGAAACAAAACCTCACAAGGCCCCAGCTTATTTCGTGTATTTCTGATTTTTCAGAGTATCTAAGTTCAGCTGTCAGCTGTGTCGTTTATTCCCTTACTATCCTGATGATCTAGAACTTTATCAGCAAATAACCTTCACACAAGGGAGCCTTTAAATAGTATTTCCACAAACAAAGTCACAAGAGCAGGTTGCTGTTAATTTTGTTACAGTTTTCTCATCTTGCCTCTGTTAATGGTGAATGATAATAACATGCTTTTTGTACAGCTACCTAAAAGGCTGTTCTCTGGCTTATGGTAATTGTTTCAGTGAAGTCCACAAAAAGCATAATTGAATATAAATGGAATAATTGGAAAATGGCTCCTGCAAATGCCTAGGGTCTAAACACACTTGAGTTTATATGTTGCACACAAAAGTAAATAAAACCTTTTAGCAAACTAGTGTCTTGCTCTGACTGTTTAATTATTCCTCCAATGATACTTTTACATACACTGGAATACATGCTGGAATATTGAGCTAAACATAAAGAATTCAGCAAATTCTGTCATGTCTTCCTTGTCTGAGGCTCCAGTGAGGAGCAAGGAAAATAGAAGGGAGGATGCAGTAAGGAAAAATGTCATGCCTGTTCTCTAAAAAGACCTAGCAGGGGGTTGAGTTCTGTAAACAACATAAATAATTAATCCCAAAGCCCTTTAAATCATTGTTGCCAATTTCATTTTCAATTTACACCTTTACTAGCACAGTTTATATTTAGGCTTACTGGAGCACTGACAGGGTTTCAATAGTCTACAGGATATTTTTTAAGCTCTAATAGCCTCAAACACTCACCTAGCTCATATTCCCTCTTCTTTCCCTGTTAAACTGCCTGTGGGTTGATTCAGTGCTATAACTGCAATCTTTTATATCAGACCCTGTAAAACTAGTTTCACAGCTCAAGACAGAGCACAGACTTTTCACTTGTAAGAGTCTCCTTTGTCAGGGACACTTCCACCTTTTTTACAAAGCCCACCTTGCAAATTCCAAGTAGACTAAATGATTGGCAAAGTTAAGCAATTTGTTCTCTTGCATTTGCTTAAAACAATATTTAGGACTAATAAAATTAGGTAAACAAGCATTTTGCTTCAGCTTGAAATGTGAACACAACTCATTTATGGCACACTTATTCAGCTTCTGCTAAGTTACATTTTCAGGGAGATTATTATCAGACTGTCACTGGCCTCTTTTGGCTGAACAGAAGACCAAGGAATTCAGAATCATTTAGGAGAGCAAAGATGATTTTATTTTACCATTCTATTCTGCAGAGAAGCAAAGAGAGATGATGAATGGAGGCACTCACACCCAGGATTTCTGCATGTTGGTTACAGTAGCTGACCTGCAGAGGCCATGTAAGTGTGGGATAATTCTGCCTAGTCTGGAACAAGAAGTAAGAAGTGCAAGATTATGCCCAGAATTAAGTCAGCCAGGTTCATGCTATACAACCCCTGCTATACAGTGCATTTTTTTATATATTTTTACTTTTTATTTCTCTTCAGTATTTTTATAGATCTGGATGGTGCATTTCTATATACTACTAAAATGTTCTTCACTGCAATTTTGCTACAGTTGGCAGCTGTCTGCATTACTGTGCAGCATCATTACCCAAGAAAAGTTATCTGCTCTGCAGCTTTGGTGGCGCATTTTCATTAGCCTTTGCATATGTTTTTGGAACCATGCAAGTTTCATTGAGGAAAAAAGTGTCTTCTCAGAACAAGCATCATGGACATGGTTGCCAACCCTTCCTTTTTAAAAGAAATATGCCAGAAATATTTCAGAGAACTAAAAATGTGCAGGACAAGGTCAACCATGGATGATTTAGGCTTAGAAAATGCCCAGAGTGCAATATTAAAAATATTGTCATCGTAAGAGTATGTAGATTATGTTGTTAAAGTCTAAAAACAAAAACGAAAGAAGTTTTTAGTCTTAAGGCTCATCCTTGGGATTGTCTATAGTTAGAATGACAGAACGTTAAAAACTGGGTTGAGAAACACTCTCCATTTTGGATAACTTGTAGAAAAGAACCTTCTCAACCTTTACTGTTTTACATTTGGCGAATGAGGATAGAGGATAGACTTTTAAGTGCTATTCAAATCATTCAAGCCAGGTTTTAAATGCTTTCAGCATGTTTCCTGTGGTAATACTCTCACAAAGAGCAGTGTTATCCACCATGATCCAAGCTAAACCATAACTCCCTCTGTTGCAATCCTGTATTCAACACTAACTTCCTCTGCTCTTTGAGATCAGAGTTCATATCTGAGAAATTCCTCAGGACCATTGGTTAGGAGGACCATGCATTCAGCACCTGAAATTATTAAAAGAAGGTGATCAGTTATATCTATTTCTGCCTTGCTGAGCTGAATGAAAATGTACGGCTACATATCTTAATGTATAGGTGTGAGTCAGATTCCTCTAAAAATAGATGATTCCTCTAAAAACCAGATGCAGTTCAGTGCTTTGATTGCCCTGACACTAAAATGGGGAGCGTGTTAGAAAGTAAGTATGAAAATAGCACCAAGCCAGTTCTATTTGTTAATGGGCCTTTGATCATGTAATAACCCCTCCTGCAGAAAATCCCTTGATGGCATGTTTTCTCACTTATTACCTTCCCTAGACAATACTTACACAGAATTGACTTAACAAAATGAAGACAAAGACAGATTATTAGACACTGATTCTTCTTTTCACTCTCATTTCCTAACTCTTTCCCTGCACAGCAGCTACGCAAATCTCTCTTCACAGTACCAAATAAATGTTCCATGAATGTAATGTTCTTCACAGTAGAGGAAGCACAAGCAGCCCAGGCTAAAGAGGAAAAGCTGCAAATTACACAATAGAGCTTGCAAGCAGCTATCAAGACAGACCGAACAGTACATACACTGAACAGAATTATACCAGAATGCATATTCNGTGAGGAGGGACTCAAGTCTGGTCATTCTTCTCTGTATATTATTTCTGTAGGTTATGAGCATAATCTCATTAATCTTTTGTTTTCCCTTTGTTTCCATTCTAAGATGAAGCTTCTGTATGTTTCTCAACTACAGAAGTAATAAGAAACAGCATAAAGATCCAAATGCACCTTAAGGTCCTTCCCTTATAAGCTCATAGCTATGCAGAGGCTCTGACTGCTTCTGTAGCAAAGATATCCCATGCCCTGGTAGCCACCTTTGGCTCATTTCCCAGATGCAGAGCTTATGTAGAAGTCTATCTGCGAAATGTCCTACTCCATGGTCTATCTAGAGCTCAGTGAAAAAGGGGCAACAGGGCTCTCTTTTCCACTCCAGAATAGCTACAGCAGGGCTGAAAAAGAACTAATATCTTTTTGGCAGATGGAGATACTATGCAACTGTTTAAATAAAAAGGGATCATGTTCTTGAATCTTGATTACTGTGTTTAGCACAGAGCTTGACTTAGAAACAGGAGCCTTGAGACTATAAGGGATTAAATCAGGCTGTCATATGCTGAAACAACATCAGGATTTCTATTGAAGAAAACTGCATGGTTGATCATACCATCAGGCAGATTTGAGTGGAGTGAACACAACTTCGGTGACGGTCTGATGCACCTGCAGTGCAAGTAGAATTGGTTTGGCTGATTATAAGTTTCTTGGAGATTTCTCCATTTCAGAGCCACTTACTTAAATCTGATTTTCATTGGTTTCATTTTTTTCTGTGCACAGTAATAAAACTACAGTCATTAACATGATTGCAAAATTATTTTCACTTTATGGTTCCGGGTCAGAAGGTGTCACTATTTTGTTTCTTTTTTACAATAAGGAGACACAGATTTTTCTTGTTGTCTGGAAAAAGTAGCATTGCTGTGCATTAACTGAGGTATAGCTTCTGAAAAACTGAGGCTACCCGTATTAACATGCAGAAGTGTTCTTCAAGCTGGAAGAATGATAGCTGGAAAAGCAGTATGAACTCGAAGAGGCATCTGGTTTGTACTGAAGAAAAATTAATATTGCCACATTTCTGTCCCAGAGTCTGGATAGCAAAATCTGAAGATACCAAGGAAGAATGGATGCGGAATAAAAGTGATTTTTGTACAGTTTATAGTTCTCTCTTACAGTGATAAAGTAGGGACAAAGAATAAATACCAGGGAAAAAGAGAGAAAATGACAGCAATAGAAAGTAAAAGATGATCTGAAAACCTGTCCTTACAACCATCTAACAACACACTTTTCTGAGCACTGTGAAGACTTTATTTTTTCTTTTACCCAACATTTATTATTTGTAGATATCCATGTTCCATTACCCAAGATAGGAATTAAATTAGTAATAGCTAATGATTGCTTTGGAAAACAGAGTTATGTTTAAGATGATCCAGAGAAGGAAAATTCTGATTCAAAGCCGTTCCAAAGTGATGATGCTTTCAGTGTCTTTTTTTGTTCCAAACCTGGGCCTATGTGGTGGGTGTCCCGTGCTCGGCTGCAGTGCTCTCATTCCATTTGCAGCACTCCAGCTGCAAACAAGTCAGAGGGATAATTGTGTCCTCACACTGAACAGAGCTGAAAGCTAGGACTTTGGCTGGGTTGAGCACCTGATGCCCACCCATGCAGAGCAACTCTGGGTGCTCACTAGCAGAGGTGATGTGTGGTGCCCTCCTACAGGACTCCCCTTCCAAAATCAGCTGTGCATAGGAGGGCTGGCCCACATCCAGGCTTAACAGGTACCCCAGCCTCTGATGCCAGCCCTCCTGTTACTGAAGCTGTGGTAGAACTGACACAGCCCAGAATCATTTTCTAATTTCCTTACAGCACAGAAATGTACTCTTGCAGTATTTCTGTCTCAACTGATAGGGCAGGGGACATTTTTACAGAAGGGGAGACTAGATTGCTATCATTGCCTACAGCAGTTGGTTGTGATAATACATAGCTCACTTAAAGCTTCTCATGACCTGGAAAATCATCTTCCCTCTGTCCTTTTCATTTTCAGTTAGTTTTCTGCAGGAGCCGAGATCCTTCTCATCATATGTCCACAAAAAACAACAACAAAAAGATGTATGATGGCCCAAAGGACAGAATGTGCTTAAAAGACTAGAAAATGGAGAAAGAAAGGAATCTCTCCTTTTGGCAGCAATTGGATTTATACTGCATTCAAATGGCCATATAACCACAACCAAACCACATTATGTAAGGATTTAGGAGACTGCAGGCACAAAGCTTCTATCTATATTTAGGCAACTCCATATTCATTGTGTCACTTCTTTCATTCTGTAAATGGAAAAGCAATACTCTTTGAGGTCATTATGAGGGTGCAAATATTAATGCCTGTTAGGAAAACAAACACTGTAATGAAGATCCCTGACAGAAATATACATTAAATAAAACTATTACAAGGAAAGTTAAACCAAAAATTTTGTTTACTGGCACTGAGGAACACACAAAAAATATCTGCATCTCCAACAGATGGACATATAAAAATATGAGTAAATTTAATCCACAAGTCTTTTTAACAGTCTCCAGTATGAAAAAAAGGACATTGATTGCATCTTTGAAAACTTAAAAAAAAAATCCATAATTTTGAGCATTAATTTCAGAATTATAACAAAAATTATCCATAATTTAGTTATCTAAAAGTCTTTAAGGAAACTAACACTCTGCAAGGATTTTGTAATTAGGCTAGCAGACAAAAATGGGTTCAATTGTAATTATGAATCATCTAGATTATTGAAAGGAAAATTTAAGAGAATTAAATGATCAAATCTCTTATCAGCCACTTGCTGGTTATCTGACAGGTTTAAAGAGAGAATCATACAAGTTTAGAAATAGGATTAGAGATTGCTAATGAGAAGCTAAAAAAAAGTTTCTCTCAAGAGTAGGAAATTTTATCTTCCTTTTTATACACTGAATTTCAATGAATGCCCTAATGCCAACTCCTCAATGGGTTAATCAATATTTACATTTTCATATCTTGTTTATAAACTTCAGACGCGTGTCCAAACATGTTTTGAAATAAATAACTGAAGCCAGAGCTGTTTATCCTGTTTATCTTCACAAAGCCATTTTTCACCTTAAAAAGAGACAGCAAAATCATAAAATGGATCTGCCTAGGAGGCCAAAAAAATAGGCTTCATGTAGCAATCTGTGTATCTCTACTTATCGTCCATGGAAAAAAAACCCACCTTATCATATATAAGTAAGCCTTGAGGAACACAGGTAAGCGTGGACTAATACATATAAATTCCCATAATTTACCAGTCCAAATATTATGTACAAGTTGCCATTAATTTCATTTATGCTGGCAAGGTATTAGATAAGTGGCATGATTACAGCACGCTCACTCACCTTCATAATGAGTTGCTATGAAAAATAGCTGCCCACGGACAACATCCATTTTAAAATTTACTCCAAGACACCAATGGGGTGCTGAACTCACTGGGCTCAGGATCAATTATCTAAGTCTCATATGCTTTTCCTAACAAGTGAGATAGATACATAAACCTGGTTAAAATAAAAGTCTGTGGAATTTAGGACATTCAAGCAAAGCTCCCACTGTTCAATTTTTAGTGTCAAAGATGTCAATATTAATCATAATACATTAAAAGACCAACATCCTAATAAACAGGTGGAAAATTGGGTCATTCAATTATATCCTAGATCCAGACTCCTTGCAGTTCATCTACTATATATTCATCCATGGAGAGCTTGTTACGAAGACCATACATTTTATCTTCCATTTAGAATATAATGGTAACTTGCAGTGTTTTTTCAGAGCAACAGTTTAAGAATAGATATTCAAGTTGTTATATTGTTTGTGGGGTTTTTTTACTAGCTTCTAAAGAAATCCTAGTAGGCCTGAAGGGTGGCTGTGTAGATAAACTGAAGTCACAGCATTTCTGTAGTCATATCACATTCATTTTGTTGTGTAAAGAGCAAAAAAATAACAGATGTACTGCTCGTGTGCAGCAGGATTTAACTTGGTCTTGTCAAAACAATGCTAGTAGTACAGATTCTTCATACTACAGAAGGCCCAAACACATTAAGAAGAGTTGAACAACGTGTACTGTAGACCCTTAACTCAAGTTAATGTGATGTCATCATATGCACTCCTTGGACCAGGATATCTTGGAAGCAAGATAGATACCATTCTGAGAAACCACTTACCTTTTATTTTTTTCCTTATTTATATTATATAATGTTTGCATTTTGTTAGTATTCCATCTTTACAGGCACTCCACATGGACACAAAGTTTAAAACCAAATACAAAAAAAAGAAATCCAGTTACCAGAACAAAAGCAAAAAGGTATAGAACAGGCAATGAAATTACAAGAAAAATGAAGGTATTGTTATCATGAAAGTAAGCTTGCTAATAGCAGGTATCATAGGTGGAATGTGCTGGTTCATTGTCTTGTAGAAACTAAAGTGATCCCCATTCTTCATAGGCAATTTCTGTATTGTGGTGTTAGACTAGGAATTCCTATAATGTGAACCTGTGTATAGCAGGAATGAAGAAGAGGAAAAAGAAAAGTCTAGCAATCTGAATATAATACCATCACCAGAAATGAAAGCTTTGAGCTGAAACATGGATGACTGATAATTTCCACAGCCTGGTTTTAATTCAGTTATTTTGGTTCTAAGGGCCACGTGTTGTCTCCCTCAGGCTGGATTCAGGCCAAAGGTCATCTCTCTGGTAGAACTCTGTCCTGATCTTAAAATATATTGATACAAGCAAGAGTCCAGAGCAAGTAGCTAGTAGTAGATTTGGGAACTATTAATTGAAAGAAACATAAAGATAAACTGCCTGAGAAGGTTTATGAAAGAGAACTACATCTATAGATTTACTCCAAACATACCTCTTGGACACTTTCTTCTGAATTTAGGATTGATTCAGAAAATTGCAGCTATTTCAACTTCTTTTGGTATTTTGAAAGTTACACATGTTCTTCTGCATTATCAAGTTCACATGAGTCTGTGATTTAAAATCCTACCAGCTGAGAACTTACTCAGTCATAGGATAGAAATATGGTCTAGAGAAAACTGCTGGATCTTATGAACCTTGAACACAAATAGCTTTAGCCGTTTTTTTTCTTTTTTTTTTTTTTCACACCAGACAACTTTGCTTCAAAACTTTCAGAAAGATGAAAACATGTCCATGTCTACAAATATATCAACTGCAAAAGGAAGACTAGGGAAATCATGGGACAGCTGCAGAATGGGGGTGGGGGCATGGTGACAAAGGATGTGGAGAAGGCCAAGTAGTCAGTATTTTCTCCATTTTGTGTCTCTATGGGTAAAAGTGTCCTACAGAAAAGCCAGGTCCCTGAGACTGATAGGAAAGTCTGGAGCAAGGAATATTTACCCTTGGTGGACAAGGATCAGTTTAGAGAACATTTAAACAAACTGGACATAAACAAGTTGATGAGACTTGATAAGATGCACCTGCAAAAGCTGAGGCAGCTGACTGATGGCATTGTGAGGTCACTCAATAATCTTTGAAAACTCATGGTGGTTGACAGAGGTGCCAGAAGACTGGAAGAAAACCAATGTCACTCTTACCTTCATCAGCCTCATCTCCATTCCAGGGAAGGTGATGGCGCAAATCCTCCTGGAAACCATTTTCAAACATTTTAAGGTCAAGAAGGTTGATGTGAAGTAGTCAGTATGGATTTACAAAGGGGAAATCATGTCTAACCAACGTGATAGCTTTCTATAATGAGAAGACTGGCTTAGTAGATGATCACAGGCTCTCAGTGTTATCCAATGAGATGATAAGAGGCTGTTAGCACAAACTGAAATGGAAGAAGTTATCTTTAAATGTAAGGAAAAAAAAATTTTTTTCAATGTAAATGTAATTGAACACTGGAAACAGAGTGATTGTGAAATCTCCATACTTGGAAATATTCAAACCTGACTGGGCAAAGTCCTGGTAAATCTTCTTTAGTTGATTGTGCTTTGAACAGGAGTATTGGATTCAACAGTCTCCAGAAGGCCCTTCCATCTGGAGACATCACTGGACTCAGAAACTGAAAACGTCAATGATTCTGTAACTTTGTGAGTCTTTCATTCTATAAGAGATGCATCTATGATAAGCCCACATGTAATTTTTACCTAATACAAATGAGGATTTTAACATAGACATTAATGCAAAGAATGGCTTAGCAGATGTATGNAAGAAGGTTGATGTGAAGTAGTCAGTATGGATTTACAAAGGGGAAATCATGTCTAACCAACGTGATAGCTTTCTATAATGAGAAGACTGGCTTAGTAGATGATCACAGGCTCTCAGTGTTATCCAATGAGATGATAAGAGGCTGTTAGCACAAACTGAAATGGAAGAAGTTATCTTTAAATGTAAGGAAAAAAAAATTTTTTTCAATGTAAATGTAATTGAACACTGGAAACAGAGTGATTGTGAAATCTCCATACTTGGAAATATTCAAACCTGACTGGGCAAAGTCCTGGTAAATCTTCTTTAGTTGATTGTGCTTTGAACAGGAGTATTGGATTCAACAGTCTCCAGAAGGCCCTTCCATCTGGAGACATCACTGGACTCAGAAACTGAAAACGTCAATGATTCTGTAACTTTGTGAGTCTTTCATTCTATAAGAGATGCATCTATGATAAGCCCACATGTAATTTTTACCTAATACAAATGAGGATTTTAACATAGACATTAATGCAAAGAATGGCTTAGCAGATGTATGTGTCAGAAATTTTATTCGTCTACCTGAGTTTAAACAACCCAGAGCGCTTAAAGAGAATGATAGGGTTACCATTACTGCATTAAGTTGCTTTACACTTCCTGGGCTTAACAGCCAGCAGTCTACTTGTGGGAGACTGGCAAGAGACAATCTTTGGCACAAATCCACCATAAAGTTTGAATTTGTACCTTCAAAACCAAAGTGTTATGAATTTGCTCTGTGGTGGATGATGTAGCCCAAGGAACATTACCAACAGCTCAAACCTTTACAATTGTCAATGTTTTCGTATAATTTTCCAGGTAAGTTTAATGTAGGACTAAGTATCTTACTTCCTCCAAGCAAAACTTCTACAGTTATGACAAAGAATAGAGTTCATCATTACAGAGTGGCATTCCTTGAAGAAGAAAAAGATAAAAGAAAAAGCTGAGAAATTTATTCTCAAGATCAGATGCATTGTTTCCTTATTTATCTACAGTTTCTCAAATTCCCACAATTCTGTCATTCCAGCAGTCATAGAAAGCTAATGGTGTTCAACAGGAACAAGAGGAAGTATTCCTTTAGTTTTAATTAGAATTATCTTTCATAGAAGATTTCTATTGATGTCCATAAAATGATTAATAAAATAGGATTGGCATGGATTTTGACAATAAGAGACTTGTAGATCTAAGTGGGTAGATGCAATGAAGGAAGGCAAGGTGCCTGGTGTTGAATTTAGCAAATTGCCTAATAATAGCTTTTCCAATCTTAAACCAATTAAAAATTCTCTTTCACAAAGGTCGTCCTGCATATAACCCTTCTTTTTATATGTTAACCTACTATTTTCCATTTTAATATAGCTGATTTCATATTTAAACCTTTATAGAAGCTATGGGAACATGATATTCTATATTTTTATACCCCGAACATATGTGGAAATTTCCAGTAAGATGACTCAGTGTGATAGCTCCTTTGGGTTGATTTTATTATTTTTATTTTTTGATTATTCTATTGCTGTAGTTGATCAGGTTTTCAGGCAATGAGCTAAAACAATATATTACTAGACTGGCAGTCAATCAGATCACTATCACTTCAAACATCATTTAAGAAGGTCTACTTTTTTTTTATTATTTATATAGCTCCATATTTCATGGTGCTACATAGAACAAATCAAAGACAAATTCCCTGCCCCCTAAGAGCTTACAGTCTAGGCAAGTACAAGAACAACAGGAGGAGGTAACACAAGCGGGGGACAGAGGAGTAGTAAATGAAAAGAAGGACAATTAGATTACAGTCACATGAAAAGCTAATGTGTTTATCTTGGTGGATACAAACTGGGGAGATGAGGTGCTTGAGTAACTTTATTTTTAATTAGAACTACATTTTATAAAAATGCCAGAAGAAAAGGGTTTTGAAAAAAAAATTTGAAAGTGACAGAGGTGCTTGTAGGAAGGCAGAGAGGCACGACTGGAAAGGAGCAGGACACTAGCATATTTGAGGTTGGAAAGCAATGATCTTGGATATCAAATGAGTCAACCTCAGTGACCCTTTCTTTTCCTACACATCTTTGAAAATATGACAAAAACCACAATTGCTCCTGTACACCTAAACGCAGGTTGGTATCTTATTTTGCCTTTAATATTATATCAGCACATATTTGTCTGAGGCCTTTAATATTGTGTCAGTACACATTTGGGGATGTATTAGACAAAGTCTTGATTCCTCTTAAGTGGGAGTTTTGACACTGCTTTCAAAGTAGACAGCATTTCAGTCATCGTATTTTGGGATTGTTGATGTATTTGGACACTCTAATGTATTGTAGACTAACTGAAGTTGTCTAAAGTTCTTCAGATATTTTTCTAATATCCTTAATCTAACAATAATAATAATAAAAATTATTTTATAGCATTATCTTTTACCTCTTTCTATGCTGTTAGCTCTGCTCATGACCCCTTTTCCCCAAAAATATCTTTATTTTTTAGAATTTCAACACATTTTGCCTACTTCTATTTGAGGCTTTGGATTTTGGTGGGGTTTTATTCATAATATATTGTGTCTTTTCCATTCTGAAATATTAATCAGCTAGTGTAGTAGGGCTGAATAGTGTTATTATTTGGTTTATAGGAAGACTTTATGGATGAAACCAGGAAGGATTATTGCACAGAGCCTCAAGTAATATGAACATGAAATAAGAGGTTCTTTCAAACCTACATTGAATTCTTCAACTGAAAATTAAGATAGAAAATTCAGAGAGTAATATCTCTTTCAAAACCTGCCAGATATTCCCCAGATACATTTGTGTTTGTGTTTATGTAATAGGAGAACACTATGAAATGGCCTGCTGATGTCTATAGTTGGCCAAATCCTCATTTACTATGAAGCACCATATATCTCGTGATTTCATCCAACTCTTTGGCTCAGAATTTTCACTACCAATCCTTCACAAATGACATTTATCAAAAACCTAAAGGGGTTTTTGTCATTTATACTGTAATATCCATGTAGTTATCTATTGCTATGTAACCATGCTGAGGCAGCCTGAAGATCTAAACTGTGTGTCTTGAGAATCCTTAAAGATTATCAACGTCTATCCTCCTTGAAATAGACACATAAAAACAAAACAAAACAAAACCATAAAAAAAAGACCTGTTCATTTTTTACCTCCAATTGTTATCCACCAGGTAGCACCATATAACTGAGTTATAACTACTTTAAAAGTCTTCTCTGGAGTGACATTCAAGGTCAGTCAGAGAAGCACCCATCATCCTGTTCTAGGAGATCAGCAGACTAATTGAACTATTATATGAAACCACATAAAGCAGTTCTATACAGATTCTGAATCTTAATATGTCAGATACTTGCTTGATTTTCACTAATATAGCTCCATTGGTTTTAGTAACACTAGAGAAAATTTTACTACATGAGAATTTGTGACTAACCATTCAGAGATCTTTCAAAATAAGGAAACTTTCTTCAAAATTGAGGGTTTCCTTCAGAACAGTGAAGGAAAAATTAACCATTGAGCTTTTTGGAGTGCAAAACTACCAGTAGTATTTTCTGCTGTTATGGGGGTCAACCCTTTGTTAGTAATTTTTCCTTAAATGACTTAATTTTCTGTGAAAAAAATACAGAAATAATTACTAATGCACAACGAAGTAACAGTATAAATTAGTGTATGATTTTTTTTTTTTTTAAAAAAAAGCCATTATCCTACTATGAATCTGTGGTGCCATGCATTTGCAGTCTTGATTTTAAACACAAATTTTCAGTTACTTTGCATATTTCCCTTAAAAATAGAAGGCTGAAATTCTCACTGAAATCTTAATTAAGCCACACTACTTCTGTGTTATGATTTTTGCTCCTTGGGGGACTTTGACCCGATAAAACATTTTGGACATATTCTGCATTCATGCTTAAATTTGGCTTGCATAAAGCTTAGTGATAATTAGTCATGTGCATCAAGATGACAATGGAATCCTGCTTATTCCAACACCCTTAATGGAGAAAAGAAAGGTTTGTATAAATAGAATACATCGTATTATTACATGATTTTACAAATTTTATTGTAAAACATCAATCAAATGCAATAGCCAATTTTTTTCCATTCCAAACCATCAGAATTTGTTTTCATTGTGTTGTATGACAATTACTTTCTTCCCCTTTGTATTTTAAAAAATTAACTTAAATTTAGATATACATTACGTAGGTATCCTCATTTTCATCTTTGCTGAAGGTGTTTTTATCTTGTTTATGCTTCAGACAAAGATAACTTGTTCTTTGTTATCACATAAATGGGGATGAAACTCTCACACATACAGGAGAAGTTTCTTTCTTAGTCCATGTTCACAATGGAAATGGCCAACTCAGTCTATATGAAGACTTATGAGAACTGGGTAGCAGATACAAACCACCCCCATCCCCCCCGAATGTCATGATGTAATTTCTACAATTTGAATGATGTATCTTATACTCCTGTGTTAGAAAGGTAATGATAAGATTAAATTAAGCCCCAGTAAACAAAAGATCTCATTACTCACCAATGACTGATTATTTATGATAATTTTAAAGTTGTTTTTGTTTTTGTTTTTTTTTTTTAAACTAGTCAAATGAATTATTTCTCATATAAAGACTGTCTTCATAATTTTTTTTTGGTTGACATAACATTCCTAAATAGCCCATCCTATACATTTTTTGTTGAGATACAAAAAAAAATTTACAAGACAGAGGTGCAAGATTCAGCATCTGTATGGTAGTATTTCAAAATGTTATGTCCAGGAACTCACCACAGGCAGGACATGTAAATTAGTTTTGAAGCAGCTAAGAGCCAGCTCCTGCAAAAACTTATCACAATGTGCTGTACTGGCTTCTCTCAGAAATCCCAGCAAACTCTTTGGCCACACGTTTAATGGCAAAAATCAGCACGATAGGGCACTAAGCTGAAGCTAAGTACCAGTACTGACACAAGTACTGTACATACATTGCTCAAATCACACAGCAAAAACAAAACAATTAAAACTGACATAATTTTAATGTTTTTTTTTTCTTTTTAATTTTGTGCATTGGATTCAAACAGCAAACTGAGTGCACTTTAACTGTTATCACAATGTGGTCAAGAGGTCTGTGTCTTTTACCATTTATACACAATTGTTCATGACAGCATGTTATCAGCCTAGTGGAAAACAGGGGTGTAGTATGGTAAGCAGTGGTGGTAGTGCACCTATTTTTTATATTATCTAACTTGAAAATATGTCTCTTCTAAGATTCCTTTTTCTTGATAAAAATAGTTTTCACCAAACGTTGGTGGTGCACACGCACTACCATTCATGCTTGGCATCACACCCCTGACAGAAACACATGTTCTTGTTTTGTTGATAAAAAGTATTACAAAAATTTCCATACAAAAACTATTTTCATAGAAATCTTGCATTTCCACAAATAAACCTGAACATTTTTTTTTTTTGAAAAAAAAAAACTGCTCAAGAATTTTGTTCATTTATTACTGTGACTGTACTGAAAAATGCAGTCCTCCTTAAAGTTCTCCACATTCACTTCTTTTAGGTGACCCATCCCACTTCCAATATTAGTGAGAATTGCACAGGCTCCATTGAGTTCAATAAGTAGCAGGAACAAGGGTTTCAAAAATCATTCAGGCTAAAATGCAAGCCTTCTATGTGTGACATATACTGCTTCCCATCCCCTCTCTCCTTTCACAATTAAAGAAAAAAAGTAATTGCTTATATCTAAAGGTTGCAAGATACATTCCTTTGTACTAAGGAAACTTCCATCCACCTAAAAATTGGGTCAAAATAATGGAATTTTATTTGTTTGTTTGTTTGTTTTTTCAGATCAAAGTTTCAGCCCAGGAAAATTTAAGTTACTGGTTTTTTTTTTTAATTATTGTTATTATTTATTTACTTAGTTCAGTGATACAGACAGTCCAAAAAGCAGGTGAGCATCCTCTTATATATGCTTGTATTCATGGGATTCATATTTCTTCTCTTTAACATTTCTCCCACCCAGAAAGCTCAAATCACCTGTCCAGATGGTAGTTTCATGCTACCAGCAGTTACCAACTCTTCTATGCTTGGAAGTTCAGAAGAACATATGGTTTCTTGTTCCACTACAGTTCTGAGATATTACTTTTACAAGACTCCTTCTGTGGTTAGTATCATCTTGGACATTTATTCTCCGTCTCCTGGCAACAGTTGAACTTCAAAAGGAACCTGTAATTTCTCACTGAGACTGCATTTGAAACCAGCCACAAAACTCACATGGAACATTCATTCATTCAGAATGGTGGATACCCATGACAAACAGTGTAACCCCGCATAACTTGGTTGATCCATGATGCTTGTGATTCGAGTCTGGCCATTGCAACTGCTGAGATCACAGAGTTTCTAGTTTGTAGACACAGCGGCATGAGGTAACTCATTTTATTTTGCACAGGTTGCATATTTCCACAGGAAACATTCTCGCAAGGTTGTTTGGAAAAAAGACGACAGTTTGTGCTTGGGGTATTTGGCTTCCCAGCTCTATGCCATGGTTTCTTTACCCGGCAACCTTCTGTCGTTAAACGTGTGCATGTTGATAACTTCTTCTGTTTTCACAATAACAGGGGCCTGTGGTTTGTGTTTTAATCGACGCTGACACTTCAGAGACATCCTTAGCTCCTCTATCATGGCACTACAGAAGGACCTCTACAGAAGAGAAGAGAGGAAGAAGAAAAAAAAATCTATAAAAAATATCTAGCTACAATGTCTAAAAGGAGATTCGCTCTATGGGCACAGCCTTGTCAGTTCTGTAAGCTTGCTGTGTCTCAGCCTGGAGCTCATAACAAATTGCTGTCTTTTAAATATGCATCACATAATAATTAAAATGACTTATCAAGCTGTGATGACTCAGTTTAAAAAAGCACCTTGTCTCTATAATTCTTTGTCTGGTAGTTACTGACCATGGATGCATGTGATACATAGAAGTATTTCCAACAAATGTTCTGTTAACATAGGTTAGCATTATCAAATAGCACCTGAATACTAGGTATTGAGTGAAATCTCCTTGCCCATATTTCAAAATAATATTTTTGAATTAGCATAATATAAAATAATAATAATTAAACAATGAAAATAATATAAAAGATTCATTTGTATATGTTTCTCAAAATAAAAAAAAAAAGGTCTTAGTATAGGAAGTTTTCCTACATTAATGTTTAAATGCCAATAAAAGGTAGATCTATTACTGAAAACAAATATCTACTCCATTATTTTTAATCTCTTTGATATCTTCTGTCACTATGGACTATCATTTGTGTAGTATATGTTTGCAAAAAATATTCAGGTAATCAATCTTTATTCATATTATCAGAACATATGATGAGAAAAATAGTTTATTAATACGTTTTCAACAAAAGTTTGATCCACATTTACCTATTTGCAGTGCAAGTAATATGAAAAGTAAAGTAAAATCTCCCTTATTCCCTCAGTTTGACTGAATTCTCAGCTTCTAAAAGTGTGCTAAATTAGCCTCTCAGTGTGAGAATTGAAGTACAGATGAAATACAAAAGGAAGAAAGAGGAGTTTCAGTTTTGGCATCTGTCAATTTACTACCCTTATCATATACTTTCACTTAAATGTATTCCAACTAATCAAGAAATGTATTAACTAGATAACATATCCCAGACCCTGAAATGTTATGACAAGCCTCTGACAATTACTCTCACCCAAAGCAATTTTAAGGTATAATCTATCTTTTTTTGCATTCTGCTTTCTTAATAACCAATCTCCAATCCAGGGAGATGATCTGGAAAGAGAGGAAAATAAATAATAATAATAAAAAAAAGACAGAACACCTAGAATTACTGTAAACATCTCTTGATCATTGTTTGATTTTGTGGCTAGTGATATATCATCAGCCAATATATAATTGTCTAATTTATCTCCTAAATCAAGACCTCAGCTTTATTTATAAACTGATTTTATTTATACAAACCTGGAGCTTGGGCAACAGATCCAGAAAATATCTAAGCACCTCACCCTACTTAGTTCTTTGGGACCTTAAATTGAAACCGTGTCTATCAAAATCTGTATTCAGCTTCTGACCCTCAGGCTTGAAGGCACTCTGACCAGTAAATCACCCAGTTTTCCACACTGAACTTTATAGGTCTGTCATTTGGCAATAGTCAGTAGAAATTCTGTTAAACACATTGGTGCTTGGCTTGGTCCTGGATCCATCAGAATTCACATTCATATTCTCCATGCATAAAGCCATCAGTTCAGCAGGTGTGCTCTCAAAGGACCTAATATAGTTCTCAAAAAATGTGGTAACTTCTAAAGAAGGAATGTGTCAGACATTACAACTTTCTTCTGAGCAGCCATTCATCAGCTGGAGCGTTAGAGCTGAATGTGCGACACATTTAAGAGTCTCAATCCAATAGTGTCTTCTGCCAGAGGAGATTTAACCTTCAGTGTCTCAGCAAAGGGCTGCATACAACAAGCATTAGGCCGTTTCAATGTAAAAACACTTGCAGTTTCCACCTACTTATCCTGTTCCAATTTTCATGGAATTAGTTAACAGAGGCAGAGTGGTAGAGAGAGGGAGAGCATAAACTGTTCTGTAGATTAGGGGTTAGAGCACACAGAGCCAGATATAAGGCTTCAGTGGTAGTTCCTGATTCAGTGATGACATCAATATTTTTATGTAAAATTATGTTTAGTGTAAAACAGTGCAAACATGAGCTGTCTCAGTTATGGGTTAGAACTGAACCTGAACCCCTCAAATCCTGCACAAATGCTCTCTTCTCTAATTCTTTGCATGACTAAGGGAACAGGCAGGTGGGGAGGAAAGGGTAATCTTGCTCTGGCTATGATACTCTTCCTTTCAAACATTCATTTCTCCCGCTGAGTTTAAAATAAAGAAATAACACCTACTCAACTTATGATAGGGTTTAGCCACCTATATGCAAGAAAAGTTTAAGTTGTGAATCCAAAGGAGAGAGAGGTATATCTCTCTGGTGCAGAGCCAAGCAAAAGTCCTTCAGATGCCAAAGTTCAAGACAAAATTTGTGATTTCTGTCTGGCTACATGGAGCAACTTCTGAAATGGACACATTAACAATCTCTTTTTAATCGAATGGTCTGAGCTGTAATATTTCAGATCTTCGTGTGTAAGGTATCTTTGCTTAGCATAGCGTAGAAAGCAGGAAACTGTACCCCCTCCTTACCTAGTTGTACTTTGAAAGCAAGTATTCAATTCTCTTTTTTCAAGAGTGCTGTTGCTTAACATCAGAACAGTGGTCATGATTATCAATCTGAAATTAGCCCTGAAATCTTTCAAAAGGGCAAGATTTAATATGTTATTCTCAATTGATTTACAGGATAAATTGCTAA
This sequence comes from Nycticryphes semicollaris, assembly GCA_013400055.1. Lineage (NCBI taxonomy): Eukaryota > Metazoa > Chordata > Aves > Charadriiformes > Rostratulidae > Nycticryphes > Nycticryphes semicollaris. The sequence continues at coordinate 97,766 of VXBJ01005012.1, forward strand.
AGCTTGCAGATCTTGGCATTTTCACTGTGAGGAACCTAACACATAGGAATTTCATGGGCAACCCATTAAGGAGTAACTTAATGCAACTCTCAGTGTTACACTCCAGCCATTATATGGATCTCATCTCTGGAATAAAAGACCTATCTGAAACATTCTGAGGAACATAATCCTTCTGAATTTAAAAATGGCGCATTAGCAATTAATACTTTCAAGATTGTGCCCCTTGTCTTTTTTGCCAAGGCATCTAACAAGACCTCAAAAACAGAGTGAATCCTTTTCAAGATGCATCAATCCACCAAAACCTTTTGGAAAGATATGCAAACACTTACCAAAGGGTGTAAATTTTTAAGTAATAATAGTAGGAATACGATTACAATCTATAGCCAAGAGGTAAAAAGATACATTCACTTAATGCCAACATCTTGAAATATCCTAAAAATGAGAAAATGGTATCTCAGAAATTTACCAAGACATTTTATCTGAGAATTTTACCCGGATCTGAATATTTGTTAAATGAGAAATATTGGCAAGACTTACTGTCTTAAAAAGTCGATTAACATAATTTTGAGATAACTATTTTATCTAGAAAATTTTTCCATTCTGTGTTTCCAAATAATTTTGTATAAATTAAGTCCATGGGAACTTATCTGCACATATTGTATTAAAATATGGTTTAATTAATAAATTTACAAAGTTTTTTAGTGTTTTATGCATGCTATGTATTTTCAAATATAAAATGCCAGAAAACAGTGAAAATGGTGAACAGCATTATCTCCCAGAAAGTACCATTATTTTAGTAACTGAACACTGAATAAAAGAATTATTTTTTTTCCTTGGCAAACAAGGATCCTATTCTTCTTTGGGTTTTCATCACCAGAATCCTGTTTTTCTTTGTGTTCTATCTGAGAAACATGAGGAAGAGTTTTCCCACATATCGCAAAATCATGTTCAATAAATGTTTACAAAGGATTTACTTGTGTTTGACCTTTTTTGTAAATAGAAATTCTTGTCTCGTTTCAGTTCTAGTCTATGTAAGGTCTTCATTTTCTGTAGTTAAACTTTGTGTTTCTTCACTGTTAGGATGCAATTTTTGGAATAATAGGACATAAAAAAAGAAGGAGCTGTAGAATAATTTTGTTTATGGCAGATAAATGATATTTTCAGATATGAGTTTAGAAAATGTCATCCAATGTCTCAATTTTGAGTACAATTGACCATTCAGATTATTAGGGAAAACCAGTGAAATACTTATGAACTTATAGGCTATATTTCAACACTGTTGTCCATTATGAAATTGAGTGTTTTTAGTATATGTTACAAGACTCTCCATTTAATTCAAGGAAAATAACCTTTTGCCCTCAACTTACCTTCCACTCTGCAGGCATGTTACAAGAACATAAGTTATTATTGATTTTTCACCCACCTTTACAACATCGTAAGTTATCTTCTTAAAAGTTAGAAAGTAAATGCTGCCTCCAAGTCATCTTAGATATAATCAATCAGTAGAAGAGCTGAAGGCAGGCATATACGTCTCTAAACAATAGTGCAGTTAAGTGCAACAGTTTTGTTGCAGCAAAACAATGATTACAAAATGTTAGAAAAAGACCTGCAATTCTAGGTGGAGAGTTCAGTTGTAAAAAAAAAAAATAAAAATAAATTAATATCAGAACTGTGGTTCTTTAACACAAAGCCATTTCTAAAAATCTCATCTTCTTAAGAAGAGTAAAGAAGTTACTGATAACTCTTTCATTCTTTGCCACAGTTGACAGCTCACAAGTCACGTAGAATCAAGATTAAAATTTTGCAGAATGTTACCACTGTTTACACTCTATTTAGACAGTTTGCACCTGTTTTTACTGCCTGAGGAAAAAACGTATCTTTGCATGTATGTATTAATATGAAAGACAGATAATATTTAAACTTTTCATTATATTGCTTTATAGAAATTTAGAAAGTTACTTAGAAATCATACTAACATTTGTTAGAATTATGAGACTGTCACCATGGATTTTGCTTTTAACAGCCTAAAAAGAGTTAACAGGAGGGCAGGAGTGGCATGCCTGCACCACTCATCCTGATTTAAGTGAATAATATTAAATGTGTTTTAAACATTAAAATCTCCAATCACTTCTTTTTTTCATATTTTTTTTACCTCTTTGATGCAGTTAATATAAAGTTGACTCTCATTATTCAATATAAAACTATAAGATTTACTCAGAAGTTCATTACTCCCGGTCCTATGCGTCAGGTAAGATTTGAAGCCGCCTTTAATTTTCTTAAAGCAGTAACAGCAGTAATGTTGAATTGTCTTATTATGTTATGGGTCAATATTCTAGCATTTAGTAGGATATATCAATCAAACAGCTTTTTATCTTCTTGAAGTTAGCTGAGAATGAATGCACAGCCCTACCCTAATGCTGTCTCAGAATCAGTTTCTGCTTCCACATGCCAGTCCTCCGGGAGCTGTATATGAAAATCTGTCAGTCTTAAATCCACTAGATAGAGACAGGAGTTCTAGCAACAGGTTGACTTACGATCATAAACAGATGAACAATTAATAGATTGAAAATAACCTCAGATAAAGAGAAATCATATTCCATTGTAGTTAAAATTGAAAAGACTATTAAAGTGCACTTGTAAAGATCAGATTTATAGGTTGCTTAGTTATATACCTAGTCTTAGACATGATTGTTAATTGCAGGTTGTACAAATATATATGCATATACATAGATTAATATATACATATGTTTACATTAAAATATTTTACCACAGATTTTTCAGATGTAGTACATTTCCAGTCTATAGTGAGTATAATGTGCAAGTAAACTACAGACCAAGTCCACATCAATTATCTGAACATATCATCAATATATTTTCAATTTCAGATTTAGCAATTACTGCTTTTTTGGCAGAAGTAGAATGAGCAGCCTTTTTAGGAAGTTATTTTCAGGCCAAAATATATGGGAGATTTCATCGTCTACTCAAATAAAGAAAATAATAAAATTTCAGATCCAATAATTAAGCTTTGCTTCTACCATAGCATCTACAAAGTCAAGACCAGTAGAGTTGTTCCAGACAGGCTGGTGAAGCATGAGGTGCTTCACCTTGTAATTGAGTGCTGATTGTTTCAAGGACTTTTCTAATTATTTTATGGAGAGGGTCAATAAGAATCTGATGGGAATGACACTGCCTGTAACAAAACAAGACTGAAATAATCTTTCACAGGCTAAAGAGCTCACTGAGTGAGACTTGAGTAATGAATTTAGATGACATACAGGATCTCATTGTAGACCACTTCTAGATAGATTGTTAGTGTCTATCAAGAGGACAATAAGATTCCAGCTTGCCTTGAATAAAATATCAACTAGTGTCCAAAAAAAAAAATAATTCAGACACACTCAAATTCTAAAATTTGTTCTCTGACAGAACAAAATGCACTCTGGTGGATGACAGAGACTTCTGGTAAAACAATTCTGAGTCCATCTAAAATATTCTGAAACTATTTATGCTGGTTTCCAGTCTAAGTACAGCCTGACAGCTACACTAGTTCCTGTGGCTGATGGGGAACTCCTACCAGTGCAGAGAGCTTTTTCAAAGATGGTTTTGTTTAGCTCTGCCAGCAGCCTTTCTGACCATTGCACTGACCATGATGTTTTTCTGACTCACCTGTGGACCTAGGCTGGGGCAGATGGGATTGCACTTGTGTGGTTCCACTCTTTCCTCTCAGAGAAATCCCAGAGGATGGCATAGGGTAATTGCTCATCAGCCCCGAGGGCTCTCTCTCATGCAGGATTCCAAAAGGTTTCATCCTGTCATCTCTCCTTTCAACATGTATATGAGGCCACTGAGGAGATAATGAAATAATTTGGGCTGTGGTGTCATCAGCGCGCAGATGATACACAGTCCTACTCTCGTCAGACCAGGATGGTGCAGTCATTTTGTGCTTCCAGTACCTGGCTGAAATAGGGGTGTGATGACAGCTCAATCCCAGGGAGATAGGAGTTATGTTGGACAAGTAAAGGGAAGTATTCAGAAGATATTATCTACCCTTATTCAGTTACACCTCTTGTGTAAGAGACTTACAGTCTCAGATTTCTCCAGGTTCCTAAATCTGGTTCTGGGTTTTCAAATAGGATCCGTGGTCATAACGACTATTTGTCACTTGTATTTCAGTCAGTGGCAATAATTTCTACTGGTGCGAAGCTTGCCACACCAGTCCAGGTCTTCTTACAGAAAATATTAACACACTCCAGTGTCCCTGGACAATGGCTACAAATGAGTGTCAGGTGTTTAATAAGCGCTGATAGTAATTCATCGGACTTCAGCCATGTAGCTGTCACCGAGCAAATAAATAATAGAATATATGGAACTGCCTACCCAATTTAGAATGATATCCAATGCAACATTCTAATGGTTCTGTATGTTGCGATCACAGCTGTGCAGGGTAATTCCTCTGCCTTTCAGCAGAGATGATCCTGATTGCACTAAAATCAGTCACCTGAGATCTTGTGCTCTCAGCCACTGGGTGTGAAAGTTCCTTCACCTGTTAAATCATTTTTGATCCTAGATCTAACTTCATTCTCTGTTCGTCCAAGGAAGGTCATGTTTGTTGATCTTCAGGCATGGTGAAAGAAAGTGATTATGATATGTTTGGATCCTTTGGAGTATGAATCTATACTGTATATAACACTATATAGTTTAATTTGAAAATAAATAGTCCATCTTAGAGAGTCATTTTAGAAAATAAATCCAACCTTTCTCATCTGAATTTAGCTGTATCCAAATAGCATTTTTTAAAGTTTGCTGAGTTGAAGTTGATTGTACATTATTCACTGCAAAAATGTTTTTGGTAGTTCAGTGTGATAATATAATGTTAATATAAAATTTGGTATGGCCTCAAATCATATTGAACAGAGAGAGACTATTAGTATTAATTTAATGCCAACAGTTTCTGTGTTTTGGAAACACTAACTATTACAGTCATATTGCACTACATAATATCAAAATGGTTAGCATCCGTTTCTCTATAATTACACAGTTTCAGCTGGCAGGCTAGGATATTTTCTCAATCTAAAAGGCAGCTGGAAGTGCTTGTTGTTACTTTGCTCATTTATACAAAAGTCAAAGTAATCTAAATCAGATGAACTAAACTGTGTTTAGTACTACACTTAGCTATAGATGATTATAGCTGATTAATTCAAAATGCAAAGATAAATATTATATACTAAAATATTTGTATACATGACATGCTAAAGTAATATTTTGGGGAAGACTATGAAAAAATATTAGAAAGGCGGGAATTTTCTATAATCTGTCAGTTATTTGCTTGCGAATGAAGAAAATATTTTTTTTCTGGAGGAGCCAATAATTATATAATGGGAATGTTTCTTCTTCGTAGTGATGAGTGAAAGTGAACTATACTTACTATAAAATAAATGACATGTAGAGGTTTCCAAAAATTTTCTATACAACTTTAAATTTTTGTCAAACATGAAATATTCCCTAACTCAGACCCATAATTTAAGCACTGATGTTTGAGTGAATACCTGTGAAGCAACAGTGAGACTCCTGAAATCATATTTCTACATTTGTGTGTGTGCAATAGTCAGTTTTACATACATTTCTATTTTTTCTGTTCTTTGTTTCTTGAATTATACATACTAATCAATCAAAAATACCTCAGAACAAGGTCCATTAGCAAACAGATATTGGTTGAGCTGCAATCAAAAATCAAAATGGAGATCTTGTTTTTAATGTTTTATTGTTTGCAAATGATTTTTAAAATGCCACAGTGAGTCAAATCCTTTTTTTCCACTTTTTTCCATTTTTGTCTTTTCATATATTTTTTTTTCTGTGAAAGGTGGGAGAGTTTGGGGGATGGATTTTTGTTTGGGGGTTTTTTTTTTGGTTTGGTTTGGTTTTTGTAAGAGTTACTCTGTTAGAAAATATCCTCTCACGTATACTTAGGTGATTTATAAGAGGACATTTAATTATAACTAATACCTAAACTTGAAGTAATCTGTATGTTTACACACGTATCAATTAGTCACACAAGTCTATACAACCACATACAGTGTTCAAGGGAGTACAGGATGATAGAAATTCCCAATTTTCCAACTGCATATCTGCAGAATGTGATGTGCTAAAGTTGGAAAAGCATTTCCTTTCATGAGCTGTTACAGCTGTTGCTGATTTTCCCAGCCAACATTAAAAATGCTTAGGTTACTCCATTACAAAATGCGAAATGACAATACAGACTATATCACTGATTGTATTTTTTATAAAAGTAACTTGGGATATAAATCCCAAAGCTTTTACATTGGATTATCAAGAATGTCCACATTCTTTTCTTTATTGTAGCCTGAGGAATAGGTTTTCCAACTTTAAAATCTTTGAACTTGCCTCCCCCTGGAAAGAAAAAAAAAATCACTAGACTGGGATGTGCTTTGAGGTTGTTCCAAAACTATTACAAATTATTGTCCCAAATATCAAAAGCTTTTGATATTAAACTATTAGTAATATTGTTTGAACTTGAATAACACTGATATAACTGCATTTTTTTGAGAAAGTAATGAAAAAGACTTTAATGAAAACTAAATTAGTATAATTCAGAAACAAAACCCCAAACCATAAATATTCTGGTAAAGTAAGATGAGATCCTCAAAATCTTGCCATTTTTCATGTGAAATTATTGTGGTAATCTGGTTTCCCCCTATTGTTAAAATAAAAATAGCAATTAAAATAGGCATCCACAATCAGTATTTCAGTACTGATTAACTTCTTCCTGTAAGACCATTCAGTTTAGGGGAAGTTAGATGTATGCATTTACTCACCTCAATTCTCATAAGAGGCATTCTAAGATTCTAAGACATAATGAATTAATTTTATCCTGGGCCAAACAGGTTGCACATGGACCTTGGCAAAAAACTCATGTTAGTGTTTACACTAATTTTGTGTAAACAAATCAAGAAGAGTTAAACTGCATTTGAGAGAAGCAGAAGCAGGACATGGTGTCAACTGTGTATGGTTACAGCACAACAGCTTTTTGGCCTAGCAGCCCTTGACCCTTCCTTGCTTCTTGGGAAGGGTATGGGTCCACTACATTAGTAAAACCAGGCTTCAAGATAACTCCTTAAGCCAGCACCACCTTCTCCAAAGAAACCATAACCAGGACAGGTCCGAGGACATTCATTTGTAAGGGTGACAACAAACTGTTCTATATGTTCTTGACATTGCCTACAGCAATACTGTGAATTTCATCCCAAAGATTTCAGCGGTGTGCACATAGTTTCTACCACACAGCTGGCATTTATGATAATTTCTAACTACTGTGTGAAAATGGTATTAAAACAGAAATAATCTCAGACAAGTCTAAAAAGAACCACAACAAACCAAAACCAAAAGAACGGTCAATAAATTCTCAAAGTGAGAATCATCAATATATTATGTTAAATATTAATGGTCTCCAAGGTTAGTGTTTTCCCTGGCGCTTATGATAATACAAGCTATACAAAACTAAATGTGTGAAATAGAAATAAACCCATAACACACTGAAGCACATCAATAAAATAAAAAAAAAAAAGGACATAGTAATTGTTTTAAATGGCTTCTGCTTCTAACATTGGTTATTCACTGCCCTCTAAGTGCCTGTTAAAATCAGGGAGCAGGTCATTCACCAGCAAAAGCAATTATAAAATGCAAATGACTGAGCATTTATTGTCAAGATGAGCTAGATAAAAAAGGTCAGCTTCATAACATGTTTCCAAGCAGACGACATAATTAGATGTTTGTATTATAAACAATAGGAAAGAACACAAGCCTTTAGCATTTTTTAGAAAGGCTGCAATTAAAAAATAGGTGAGCATTGTGCCATAAATTCTATTAAAAAGTAACAATGAAATTTCCCTTTGAGAAATTAGAAGGCACCATCTTGTGGTTACTCTGCAAGAATGCAGTCAGGACAGCCTCTGGCCTGCCATCTCCTCCTACCCTTTTCCCAGCATGTCAACTGGAATGTCAAAATTCTGCATTAGATAAGGCCAATGCTCTGTCATTAGTAAGACTACGTACTAGGTAGGACTAGAAGAGTTATTTAGTTCCAAATACACCCCAGGTTGTTATTCAAACATATGTTTGAGGTAGACAGCAAATTCAGAATTATTGGTTATCCTAGCAAAAACACACTTAATTTCTAATAAGTTTAAGATCAAATACTACCATAACTGAAATCTCTGCAGTCCAGTAAATCTGCATGAAATTTTGATCCAGCTAATACCAGAAATTTCTATTCCTGTTACCCTTATATTATCAAACCCAAAACAGGGTTTGTACGTTTTGCAGAATGTGTTTGAGATTTTTGCAAATAATTTATTTTGGGCACAAGTCAACCAGTTCAGTTTGTGCCATCTTCAAAGACATAGTTAGTCTCATACACAGGTCTCAGGTCAGCCTTCAGAATTTCTTGTTCAATAGAATCTACAGTTGTAAATAAAACACTGCTTCTGATGTCGACTTTGGGTCGAGTCCCGCTAACTGCTCATTCATTGTACCAGGTGAGATAAACTACTTAGACTGATCTTTCTCAACTCAATTGTGGAGCTGAGCGGTGAATTATTTACCATGGAAAGTTCAATTATTCTTGTCTTCCTTGGAAAATGTATGCAAAATATAAACCAGTATTAATTTAGTTATTGTTTTATTGGTCTTATCATCAATTATAAATAAATAAATGTCTTAGCCTAACTTAACTGACATTTAGGTTATGATTTGATCACGTAACTCCAGAAATATTTCGTTGGTGTTATTGTTTCAGTACACTTTGAGATTTAATCTAGTATTTTTTATTATAGGAAGTCTACAATCAGATCTCCCTTAGTGGAATAAACAGCTAAGATACACTGACATGTGTCTCATTTCATATTTTTTAAGTACTTAACAGTTCAAAATTGATAAACGTACATCTGCTATTTTTTCACAAACAGACCCAGTTCTGACCTGTTTATGGCTCAATGAGTGTTGAATGGCTATGAATGACTGCAGAATTGAATCCATATATTGTTTTTTTCACACCCATCCGATCAGGTTCTTCTGGAAAATACTTAGTCAATTAGGACACTCACTTTTCTAATAAATTATCCATAGTAAGTGTCAGTGAATGACAGTCTAACTGTGGTAACATTCAGGCTTATCTCTGCTTTCACTCCTCCAACTGGGTTCACACCACCCAATGTCTCTGTTTACGTATGCACTCCAGGAGCAGGGTGACATCAAAAATGTTAAAACAGCATATCTAGATTATACACTTTAAATCTGCATTGCCTCCCCAACATAAGGGCATCTCTGTATTTTGTATACATTAAAAAGAAGAGTCATATATTAATATACCAATTTATGTCCCAGGATACTTTATATATTAGCAGCTGAATTTTGTTGTTTCTTAATATGGCCTTTGATCTTACCTGTATCCAAATGCTGACAAGCATTATACAAAAGCCAGAATGATACTGAAGGGATGAAACTATAAATGCTACCAAAAATAGGTGCCTCCTCTCTTCCTGTGGGATAGCAAAGGCAGCATTACATGCATAGTTTACTCATCCCTGCAGAGGAGATGTAGAGACTGCAGACAGATAGATGACAGTACTGCTTAAATCCCCTTTGGCTGGCTATTCCGTCTCCTAGGCAAAAGGGATCTGCTACTTTTGGAGAGGATGGGAGAACACCTTTACTGAAAGTGCATGGGTGCTGGCAGAGTGAGTGAGGTGATGCTGGGGTAGGCCATGTGTAGGGATGTTGGCATCATTTTCCTGTCAATTTAATTCCATAAGTAAAGTTCTATGGAAATTTTTACTAGTGTCCTGACATTGGGGTATGTGGGTATAGTAGGGAGGGAAGGGAAAGGAAGAGATTGGCAGCAAAGAAGAAAGAGAAGACAGAGATCTGACTCTTTCAACTGCTTCAGATTAATTCCTAACTTTTTTAGGTATCTCAATACTCAATGGTATGATGAGACCTTTCTGCTACAAATACTGTTGAAAAGCCAGATATTTCCATTCATTGCTATCTCTCTATATAATTAACAAATAAAAATAAAAAAGAAGCAACTAAAAAAGAGACAAACCCCAAAAAACCCAAACCACAAAAGCATAGAGCTTAGAGAAACAAGTCCTTAATTAAGAAGTTTCTCTTTTTTTCTTCACACGACTTCCAACGTGCTATTATTGTCACATAAGATATGCATTCATACCCTGAAAAACACTTAACTTGTTACAAGTTTATTATCAAAACAGTCCTATTTTTCTAAACAAGTGTTTGTTAAAAAAACAGAAAAGCTAAACCAAATTATACTGATGTCTATATGAAAACCATATTCACCTTAGGAGTGGATAAAAACGAGTGAGACTTACATGGGTTACTTAAGCAACTGGTATCTTTTTCCTCACAAATTAATTTCAGAAACATAACATTCCAATAGTATGTTAACAGAAAGGAATCAGCCTGTAGTATCATAAAGATTTGCATCTAAACGGTCCTTTAACAATTTAATAAAATGTACCCATGTTCAAACTGTGTTTAAGACCTCGTGATCCCACACTGCCTTTGTGTGTATTAGAAAAAAAAAATGTATTTAACAATATATTTATAACAGGACACTTACATACCAAAAGATTTCCTCAAAAGAAGTGAAAACAAAATGTAAATTTTTGGAGTAATAATTCAAGTTACAAAAATTCACCAGTAGCATCTGGAAAAAGAGCAATAAAAATATAGCTGTTGGATTTACTACTGATTTAATGAAATTAACTTACTAACTAGAAATATTGAAATGGCCATAGGTCAAAAACTTCTCAAAAAGAGAAGAAAAAAAGAATAAAACCTAGTAAAATGTAACAATTTCTCAATTTTAAAAATTCAGAATATGTCATAGCAATAAAAAATAAAGTTTGACTTTAGGTTTAAACATGGGCACATATATACAGATTTATTTATATATTATGAAAAAAAACCAATTTCAACTAAGAATTTACAAACTATTACTAGTGTTGGCGCAATTACAGTATCGTGGTTGAATAATTTGCAAGTACAGAACAAATTAACACTAGAATTTTCAAAACTGAGTCAGTTTGAAATTAGACATCATATCAGTAGTAAACCCACCAAAAAAAACCATCAGATGCTACCAGATGCTACCAGGACAACTTTGCAAGTATAAACTTCTGTAAAGAACATTTCTATCGAGGCATTTTAAGATTTTGACTTTGAGCTACAGACAGATTGTCTTTTGAAAATGAAAATTATCTGTAGAAGATTAATTTGTTTCCCATTAAAGTTTCGGATTTCTTCTTCATCCATAAAATTAACTGCAGTGAACTTCCAGGAGTAAAAAGCTGTCTTTTTTCAGGCTTGAATAAGAGGAGAAATAGTCACTTGTCCTGAAATCTGGCTACAATTAAACACATTGAAGACAAATTAAAAGATGTAAAACTTTGGGTTCTTTGCTGTGTTCCTTTGTTATATAAGTACTGTAATACACAATAAACAATCAGTATGCATCACATTTTGCTACCAAATGCAAAAAGTATTATTTAAGTAGACCATAAATATAAAATAATATAGGAAAAGACAATATTTACCTTCTCCAACTGGGCATTTTTTTTTGATTTGTACAAAAACTCCCCCACTGCCACAAAGACAGAAAGCACCAATCCCGCTGCCAGCACAATGAAGATTCCTCCAATATTTTGTACTCCCAAAGCACTGGCCTCTTTACTTTCCTCCTCTGGGCAGCCATTGCCTCTCCACCATTTCTCTTTCATCATGTGGAGTTTGCCCTCCTCTTGCAGCTGAAGAATTGCTATAGTGATCTTGTCTCTATATGGAGAACCTAAAGAGACCACAGGGAACGTATTACACGGGGTACATTTTAAGGGAAGTTAGTTATTCCTGATGAGAATAAAATATAATGTAATGTCACAGGAAAAACTGTATTATCTACAACCATAATATTTGTCAAAAAGCCATTTACATCTTACCATGGACACACTGGCCACATAAAAACAAACCCGCATACACCCACAAATTTATTTATGTGCAAAACTTGATCCAGCTGGTGTTCCCTGTAAGCCAAGCAATTTAATGCAAGTCCTATCAGACTTGATCTCACAGTCTAAAACATCTTCATGCCTAACTATTATATCCAGTTAAATATTATTCGTCTTTTAATTTCCATCAGGCTTTTAATTATATTCCAGTAGATTTAGTATAATATACATAAATATAGTCTGTTGCTTCATAGCTTGTTACCCTAAAGCTAATCCAAGGCCTGATATGCAACACTTTATATTATTACTTTAGCAAAAGAAGTAACAACATTTTATGCTTCAGGACCAAGCCACAAAAGTCTCTATTTGATAGATTATCAGGCACTTAAAATATCTTCCAGGCATGCATGTACTTATTAACAGTATCAGGTAGTAATGCATCCAGAAAGATAAGGTTAATTGTGTTTGGATAACAAGGATGTAAATTTTCATAGATTAATATATTTCTTTCTCATAACGCAGTATTTTAAAATGATGTGATAATTTTTCAGCTTTTGAACATTTCAATATTTCAAGGTGCAGTTCAAAAGGTAGTGTCACACCTTTGTATGTCATCTGCATATAGTGCATAAAGGCTTTTCTATGGGAATTTTAAACTCTACATTAATTAATAATACCAATGGAGAAAGCTATTCTTTTCTAAATGTTAGAGAGTAAATTACATCAGTTAGAAGTTCTCTCTATGTTAAGATTTGTGTAATGTTTAAGGAGAGAACAAAACCATCATTTTTCTTCTCCTCCTTCGAAAACAGGAAAAAAAAGACTCTTCGTTAAAGTGGTTAAGAAATCCCAGGGTAAAAAAAAAAAAAAAAAAAAGAGTAGATCAAAAGGTATAGCATCCCCTCTTTCATGTGATATGAATACAATTCTACAAAGAATTCCTCCTCTTTTTCTTTCTGTCATAATAATGTTACTTACTAGCTATAATTTTTAGAGTGTTTCCTTTGGCTGAGTAATAAAATGCATTTTCATTAACTTCATATTAAAAAAAAAATCCTCATCATCCTTTAGAGAGATGCTGCCCATTTGACAATTTCATAAACTCATAGAATGGGTTAGGTTGGAAGGGACCTTAAAGATTATTTAAATTCAACCCCCCTGATATACTGTGATCAATTGTGAAGAAGCTAAAGGAATGCATGGATAGAATATTTTATACTCTTTACGCTCTTGGAAAACATATATTTTCTTTTGGAATTTCTTTCAATTTATTCTTTATTTCTTCAATTTCTTGTTTCGTAACTGGAGCTTATCATGAGAAGAAAGCCAGTAACAAAATGTTGCTGTCCCAACATGGAAGTAAAACAGAAAGATCATTAATTACAAAACACATTGGTCTTTCCCTTTATTCCAGAATAAAAGGTGGGAAAAGTTGGCCTTCAAGTATTTAAGTTGCAAGAACTTGCGCTCTTATCAATTATGCTTAGAAAAGAATGATGTTCTGTACTAGGAGCTAAATAGTGTTTACACAGGACTATATGAGAATCAGAAAGGAAAACAAACTCTTTTCTACTGCAGGGGCCTCAGTCAAATCATTTCAGACCATCTTTACACTGAAACTGTGCAAAAACCTGTACTTGACACATTTCTTGACTCAAATGGAAGAAGGATAGTTATTAGCCCACAAGAGCCTGGGAAAGCGCAAGTACCTACTATAATATTTTAGGGATATTTCCAGCATTGCACTGCTTATAAATATTTAAAAACAACAACTTAAATAACACTAGATTCTGAGAAACACTTTTGGACCCAATTTAAGCCATCTTCGGATCTGACAGGCTGCTTTTTAATTACATTGATTTGCATTTCATTTCCACACTTTCTGTTGGTCTAAATATAGGCAGTACCAACTATTCTTCATGTATTATTTATATATGCTAGGGACCAGATTTGTACACATACAGTTCTAGTCCATTTGAGTGCTTAAAAATGAATTAACAGAGGAATTCATAGATAAAACCCATAAAGCACAGGCTAATCATATCTACAATTAAGTTTTTGAGGGTAGCATTAGAAACATGCAGTTAATAGTGATTCAGTTCAACAGTATCACTTACAGTGATTTGCAAAATTTTGCACGAATGGTTGTTGAGAGGACAGATTACAGTCCTTTGTTGTTTCTATTGCAATATTTGTATTTGTTATATCTTATTATCATATCTTAAAAACAGTAATCTTACAAGTAAGGATCAATGTGTTCTTACTGCAATATCTGCATTTACCTTATCTTATTAGTTTGTCTTTAAAATGGTAATCAATGTAGAATGGCCAGCATTGCATGCTGCTGCTGTTAAATTAAACATTTTAAATTATATACACAGGAAAAAGCTAGCATTCAATGCTATATTTCTATTTCTGAATTACTTACAATGATCTAAATTCACATTTTACAACAAACAATAAGTACACCTAATAATCTGATATTTGAAAAATGTTGTTTATGTTGACTCAAGTAGTTATTAGAGAACAAAAGAGCATATTAACAATAATGTTTTCTAAGGTTTTATTTGCTCTTAGGTTATTTTTTTTTTTCTGATATAAGATGGATCACAAGTCCCAGCAATGAAAAATCCACCAGGAGCACATGAAGTGTCTAAAAGTATCATGGTCTGATCTGTGGATAATAAAATTACAATACAAAAACCAAGAGGAAATAAATAGAGATTATGGAGAAGGCATCCTGAACACATTTTGGATGTTAAAACTGTTTTCCTTCCAGAAATTAAAAATTTCAGCAAGTAAATGTAAAAGATTTTTGACATTTACTGGTAATTTTCACTACCACTCCTATGACTTAATTACTGAAATTTTTATGTAAGTGATAAAAAAAATATATAAATAGACCTTTGGAGCTGTCAGAATTCCTACAAAATCTCACATTGCATTTATAGGTGATGATAAGAAGTTTCAGCTGCTACTGTTTTATTAAGTGATGTTCCATATACTTCTGATCCCTCTGACAGGTATGAGTAGCTCACTCCTGGAGGTTTTCCACACAGACTTTTTTCCCCAATTTGATTTACAAAGCTAAACTGATTACAGAGGCAAGGCAGTCATTTCTTGGTTCTTTGGGAAAAGGAGGCATCAGCTCACCATGCATCATATGTATAGTGAGAACTAAAAGTCTCAACTATTCAAAGAGTGATTAAAAATATTGGCTTTTCAGTGTTTCATTCACTGTGCTGTTTGGCTATAAAGCACCATGCCAGATTCAAAGCCATTGTGCTAATCTTTTCATCTATCCTTGCCAACTTATAGAATTGTGTCCACAATAGTGGGGCTGGCTAAGATAGCAAAAATTCAGATTTGTGAAGAGCTTTCAGAATTTTAAATTTCTTTTCCATTAAAAGAGAATCATTTGGGTGCAGAAAATTAAATTAGGTAGTCTCAAACCAAAAGACAGCCAATAGCTTCTATGTACCCTTTTGCATGAAAATTCAAGTCACTGTTCAAAGAGAAGGGTCTTGATTCTGTAGTTAAAAAGTCTCAAGCTCTTTCATCTCAATATTGTTGCATTTCAGTACAATGAAAGGCAGAACTTTGGAAGTGTGCTCCAGAGATGATCTAGTCCAATCCACCTGCTCAAGCCATAGCATTTTCCCCAGGGCACATTGTTCAGCTGGGTTCTGAATATCTCCAAGGATGGAGACTCTACAACACCTCTGGGCAACATGTCAGTGTTTGGTCACGCTTAATGTGAAGAAGGGGGGGTTTGTGTGTGTGTTTTTTCCTCTCACATTTAAATGGAATTTACTTTACTTCAGTTTGTGCCCTATTCCTCTTTCCCAGGAGCTGGATGCCAGTGAAAAAAGTTTGACTCTCTTTTCAATATTTTCCCTCATCATTACCTATACACATTGATCAGCTTCCCCCTTTGCTGGCTTCTCTTCTTCAAGCTGAGCAGTCCTAGCTCTGTCAGCCTCTTCTATAACCTTCAGAAAGACTGTGGTCAGTATGCTTTCAGTTACTATATGACCTTCAGATGAACCTTACAGTATTGTAGTTAAACTACAGGACACTGGGTGGAGGGTGATATTTATTCTATGAGCCTGCAAAATATGCTCCCACTTCTAATAGGAGGTGAAAAGGGACTACTTTACCAGGAAATGCAAGACAGATAAAATGAATAGCTGATGCTGCAGATTTTTCAGAGAAGAATGTCAAAACCCATGCAAATACCATGTGCTGGGATGAAACACACTAGTTTGGTTCTGATTAGGGGTGAAATATCAGGACATAGAAAATTTACATTTGTAGATGAGTCTTTGACAATGCAATACATACATATGGTCCTAGGCACTATAAGATCGACATTCAAGTTTTAATAATATCTTTGCTTCAGATAGATCTGTTCAGTAATAGAAACTGCTTCTCTAAGGTGTAATCTGTTCATAACAGCTACTGGACATTAAGCGTTTTTGCAATTCTTTACTGATATAAAGCTCGATCTCAGCATGCCTCTGAGTGCTTCAATAAGCTCATCCTTCTGAGGTAGCTATGAAATACTGTTGTTTCATCAAATATGTTAGCTACACATTCTAACATTTCAGCAACAATAAATTAACTGCTCAAGCAGTTGAAATTCTCAAAGTAGTTTCAATACATGGTTTGACCTGCATAAAAATAAATAATTTGCACCTAGTTTTTTGTGCATTATATTCAACTAATGAAGACAAATGTATTAATTTGTTTTAGTTACAGAAGAATGGAAGCTCAGCACTTTTATGCATGCATAAGTGATGAATATTACAGTCCAAATTAGATGAAGGATTACAGATTAAGTGGAGGCAAGTAGAAGAAAAATCCTTCTGTGTTGGTACATGGTTTCCTACTTATTCCTATAGAGACAAATCTGTTTATATGTCTCATCTCCAATGACTGGCAAAAAAAAGCTCATATTATGTAATTTGTATAGTCTGAAGGTAATAAGGAGCTTCAAGAGAACTAGGGTGTCTTAACAATAAAACCAAATGATTGCTTAGAAATTATTTTATTATTAATAGTATTATTGGTAGTGCTTCAGATTTCTGAAAACTATAAGCAGGGGACAATCTTTATACTTTTAGAATTGAAGTTCAGAATGCAAAAATTGCATAGTGTTCATGAAATTTATTATTTGGAATTACCTAAGAGTATATAATATATTTCTACATAAAAAATATATGCATTTTTGCTACATAGACAGAGTGCTGAACTGGAAAATGGAATTTTTTTTTCTCCGGGAACAGCACTTTACAAAGGTAATAGACGTGGACAGTTCAGATATCCTCAGTGTCCCACACAATATAAACAGGAAATAGATACAGAGTCTGAAATTTCTTCAATGATTAAATTGAAAACCACTGTTAACTCTTTGATTTAGTACTTTACAGAGGAAATCCAGGAATATATTTTCATCAATGCAAATTTTAAACTTCTAAACTCTTCAGTATTTTCAGATATTTGGAATTTCAGTATTTAGAATTTGGTTTCAGTTATGTTAACCAAGTGTATTGTTAGCAATTTTGGTGACTAAATTAAGAAATCATTTACCTTTTCTCTTCTGTTTTGGATCTGCCTGCTTTTTGAAAGGTTCCCGCATCATTCATTTCTGTGCCTTTGCTGGTTTTACATAAATATATTTAAACATAGATATGTAAAAAGTATAGACCTTCTGTTTACCAGTCATCATCAGATACAACTTGGTTATTGCAAGAGTAGAAACCAAGCAAGATCTCACTCCGCTGTATTTCTGGAGCCTAAGGAGCTCTTTGTCTTGTATTTCTTCAAATAAGGCAACATACAATTCTGATTTTAGAAAATTCTGCAATATTTAAGAGAAGTAATGGAAACATGAAAGAAAAAAACCCCAAACTAAAAACCAAACCAAACCAAAAACAAAAACCAAACACAAACAAACAAACAAACAACCCTGCCATTTTTTTCCTGGAAAAAAATGTCTAAAATTAGGTTCTGCATTGACCACTGACTGCCAAATGTAGAAATTAATTAAAATTGAGTTGGGCTCAGTGCCAGTCTTTCTCCTCATTTTCACTGTTTCCTAGTCTTGAGTCTTGTCTGAAATTTAAGGTAGGTTTTCTAACATGTTTCTTCAAAACATGTGACCCATTCAGTTTCGTGGAAGTGTGAAAAGAGAGTGATGGTACGACAAAGAAAGCAGCCCTAGTTACACTAAGTGCTTAATTTCAGAGAATAAAGAAGGCTGACAAGCACCAAAGTGTTAATTCTGAAAGGATCATATGGATTTGTTTTTATTTTATTTTTTAGAAAGGTATTTAATACAACCCTGTGTTTTTATGTCTTGTGGCTCTCTTGCTACTATAATGTTCTTTGATTCTTACCCTAGAACTTCACGAGAAAAGAAAAAAACAAGAAAAAATTGAAGAAGGACCAATATGAAAGGGTATGGAAACTATACTGCTTAAATCCTCCAAAGTTTGGGACTGAATGAAGTCAAAGCATGAACAAGCAAAAAAAAAATGTTTTTAAATATATGGAAAACTCACTTTGACAGCTCTCTTCAGTTGCACAACTACTGTTAAATTACAACTAATTTTTTCCACTGAGAGACACATTGCAGCTTTTTGCAACTATCATAAAACAGGGAAGGCTCTCTGGATTGTCTTCAGATGCAGTTCTGGCTATGCAGAAGTCTCTTTTCCTCTTCCAAATCCCAGTTTGTTTGCTAGCAATACTTTCTTCATATTATGACTACTGCCCATCCAGCCTCATTAGCAGCTATGTAGTTAAACACAAAGTAAATTAATTTTATGAAAGATGATGAGCAGTATTCTGCCAGTTTAAGTCACTAAAACAGCTCATATAGATGACAGTTTTTGCAAAATGCAGCAGCCCTATGCCAGTTTATAATGAGAGTAAAATTTAAGCCTTACTTTCTTATTCAGGTATGTCATACATAGTTTTATTGGTGGAAGTTTTTTGCTTTTGTTTTCTTAGTTGTTTTGTGTTGTCTTCAAAATAAGTGATCTGAGACCCAGAATAAGATCAATAAATCTTTACTAGCTCTGTTGACTATAATAGGATTATAAGAATATGAACAGAGTGAAAATCTGTGCATGGTTTTGCACCTGCACAGAAACAGTAAAAAGCACCACAGAAAATGGAAATATTAAGTATGCTAAAGACTCTCACCAAAACTTCTTTAGGGAAAAATTGTCTTTTCCTTCAAATCTGTCCCAATAAAGCATCGATGTGCAAAAGAGAACTTCCCCTTCTAACCAAGAAGACAAAAACTTGATCAAACAGAACATTAGCAAGAATTGAAATAATGTGATTAGACTGATGTCATTCCCAACACTAAAATATATTGGGAATGCTGAAGTAAAGTGTAGGTACTTGGTGATTAAAATAAAACATTATAAACCAAATCTTTTAGCGAGTCTTGTAAGCTTCTTTAAGAATAAAAACAAAAACGGACAAAGAGAAAAAAAGAGAAAAAGAAAGCTAGAGGAAGAGGAAGAATGAAAAAGGAAAAGAGGAAAACGAACTGCATAAACAACGGCATCCAATGGATACCAAAGGGAAGAGCTCAGCCCCTCCCTCTCCACAGGAAGCTGTAGAACACTATGAAGTCATCCCTCAGCCTCCTTTTCTCTAAACTAGCCAAACACAGTGCCCTCAGCCACTCCTCATAGGATATGCCTTCCAGCCCTGTTTCCAGCTTTATTGCCATCTTCTGGATGCATTCAAGAGTCTTAACATCCTTCTTGAACTGTAGGGCCCAGAACCCGTTATAATTATGATATTCATCTATATCATAATCCTACTCCCTTCAGAAGAATCTGCAACTGCAGGATAACCATACTAAGCATTCTCATTTAATCTGAGTTTAAATAATAGACTGGCCCTTGTTGGGATGGTGTTTATAATGACTGACTATGGAAAACTATCTTAAATTTTGAGATTCATTTTTAGGTAATTTCTGAAAAATTGAAGGCTTTCTATTCATATAGTGTCTCTTAAACTGGACTTCATCTTACCACGGTTATAGGTAGCACCTAAAGCANGCTAGAGGAAGAGGAAGAATGAAAAAGGAAAAGAGGAAAACGAACTGCATAAACAACGGCATCCAATGGATACCAAAGGGAAGAGCTCAGCCCCTCCCTCTCCACAGGAAGCTGTAGAACACTATGAAGTCATCCCTCAGCCTCCTTTTCTCTAAACTAGCCAAACACAGTGCCCTCAGCCACTCCTCATAGGATATGCCTTCCAGCCCTGTTTCCAGCTTTATTGCCATCTTCTGGATGCATTCAAGAGTCTTAACATCCTTCTTGAACTGTAGGGCCCAGAACCCGTTATAATTATGATATTCATCTATATCATAATCCTACTCCCTTCAGAAGAATCTGCAACTGCAGGATAACCATACTAAGCATTCTCATTTAATCTGAGTTTAAATAATAGACTGGCCCTTGTTGGGATGGTGTTTATAATGACTGACTATGGAAAACTATCTTAAATTTTGAGATTCATTTTTAGGTAATTTCTGAAAAATTGAAGGCTTTCTATTCATATAGTGTCTCTTAAACTGGACTTCATCTTACCACGGTTATAGGTAGCACCTAAAGCACAAAAAATTGATAGCACCACTAGGTTCTAAATATGTAATAACATATTTCTAGAATATTATATNAGAAAACATTCAGGACATTTGTTTAAAATATTAATTTGGATGTAGTTCATGTTCTAAGTGTAAAAACTGTGTAATAAAAAATGTTCAGTCAGACATGTAACTGTAGAATTCAAGGCTTTGGTCTTTTAAAAGCTAAATAAAACATAGGAGGCAACATCCTACACATCTGTAGGATGATGAAGTGTTATTCTTACACTTACAAAGTGCTTACTCCAATTTTATCTGCTTTTTATTTTACAGGCAAGCTCCAAAATAAAATAATTTTTAGTTGATTACAAAAAGAGGCTGTAGATCTCTGTTGAAAATTATAAATACAGAAAGGGAGGAGGCTGAATTAATTTTAAGAGGAGAATTAGGACTATTCAGAGATCACGTTCAAATTTTTTTTTCCACTTTCTATTGCATATTTAAGAAATAAGAGTAATTTTTTCATATTTTTACTACATTAAGTTTTAATCATTGAAATTGCAAACATCTATTAAAAGCTTTTGTTCTTAAGTAATTTATATTCACCACTACACCTTCATTTAAAATTTTCTATATTTGGAAATATGCACTTAAATAAAAAGAGCAGGTAATGAAATCTTTTGAAAAATACCTGTATTAACAAAGAAGTCAGGTTAGTTAACCAATTTCAATACTATAAAATAGGAACTTTTACTATGAATGTTTTTTCTAGGTCACTTCCTAGAGACAGAATGGGTAATATAAATCAGCTGGACCTACACAGTGTTATTGGATACAACATGATAATTAAGTGCTATATGTTTGCTGATTAAACAATTTATTTAAATTTTATTATGAATCCAGCAGCCTATCACTGGGGTAGGAAGAATACTGTTGTATTGCATTTATTAATGGCTTCGAAAATATAAATAATTCATGAAATCACATTCCTAGAGAAGATATGAAATAGCAGATCATAAATTATTGCCTGAAACCTTTTTTTTTTTTCCTGCAGTGAAATCTTTAATTTAAGTGAGTGGAGTGTGAAATACTCTTTCTAGATTCTATGTCTGATGAAATTACACGAACACTACTGTCTTCAAAATGTGCTTACTACAAACAACATTTTAATTATATGCTACACTGCTGACTGAAATGAAAAAAAAAAAGCGAAAAAAAAAGCAAAAATAAGCAAAAAAAAAAGCATGCCAACTCCAGTGTTGGTTCTGATTCACCAAAACCAAAATATTTTAATGCCTAAGTTAAAAAATATGTTTAGATTAACTACATTGTGCAAAAGTTTATGAATAAATTTCTATGTGCAAGTGATCTGCATGTTACATTATTGGCCAAATAGACTTCTATAGACTTTTTGGAAGTCATAGGTGAATGGGAAAAATTTTGAGAATCTTTAAGAACAATGTACTGTGAGAAGTAAATCTTTTCTCCAAGAGATAAAATGTTTTTACAAAAGAATGACATTTTATTTGATATTTCATTAGAATTTACAGAAAAGAGAACTTTACTAAAAATGACACTTCTGAATCAATAGAACATGACAGTCTTGAAATTTTGTTACATCCTTTGAACGTAAGTGAGTATACTGGTATCCTGGGCCTACAGCCAATGCATCTCTGTTGGAAGGCTGTTTATTTTATTCATATTTTTTCGTTTGTGACATAGGAGGTAGAACTTGCTTGTATCACAGTACCTATCAGCTCTCTATTGTAGCTATATAAATATACACTGTGCAGATTTATTTTATGTACTTACATGAATAAATTTTGATATATGAACCTGCTTTACAATCGCAAGTTATCACTTCTTTGTATAATGGGTAGTTCTGTGAGACTTAGTTTGGCCATGAAATGTTGGTAGCTTTATCCACTTGGTATATTAACCCCAAAATACATTGCTTAATTGCATTCATATCCTGAGAGTTGTATTTTATGTCCATGCACAGTGGATGCAAACAGTGATATGCTGCCGTAGGAAAAGACATAGTTTGATCACAGCAAGGGAAAAGTCAGTCAAAAAACTAGTAAAAGTGAAGATACTCATGTAAGAGATTTAGCTCACTATGTTTTGCAACTGAGATATTATTAATATTAATATAACAATTTATTTTCTTGTAATAGCTGCACAGGAAGAAAGGATAAGAAAACGTGTATTTCATTTTTTCTCAAACTGTTTTTTACCTCCTCGTTATCAGATATTATTCAAACAACACTGCTAACAGCTAAAGCCTCCTCTTAATCTAATTCTGTAACTTTCCACAGCTCAACAGTCACAGAGTGACAGTGGAGAAATCACTAGCTCTAATTTCTTATATGTTCCATATCTCTCAAACACCACTGTCTATTTTGTATTTCTTAAGAGTCAGAAGAAATATATGCAAATTTTTGTGATTACTTACACCTACCCTTTTTCATTTTCAAAATGTCAAAGGCAATACTTTGCATGTATCTTCACATATGCAGAGTTTGTCTGGCATATACAGGCTAGTCCTGAGTTGCCAAATAAATGCTCAATAGATCTGCTCATATGGAATGGGTTTGACGTACAAACTTGTCAGCCATTTATGTACTCCAGGTTCAACATAGAAGCAACTGGCAATTCAGTAGAAAACCTGTCCAAGCCAGATGGAAAGTAGCCTGCTGCCTTACCTGCTGAAGAGAAACAGGAATTTGGAAAGTAAAATATCAACCTGAAACCACCGCAGAGAGAATATGTTTCAAATATGTTTCTTCCAATTGGAAAGTAAAAAATAAAAAGAAAAATAAAATAAGTGAAAAGTAGCTTGGCAGACCATTAAGACTCTAATACAGAGTGCATAGAAGAAAACAGAAATTTTCTAGCCTTTCATGTTGTTCACTTCACATTAACAATGATGTTAATAAATATGCATTGTGGAGAATAGTAGTTGTCACATAATATTACTGTGGTTTACAGTATGTTGACGATAGAAGAGCCACATTTACTGTGTTTCAGCAGGGCCTGAAATTTATATTGCTGGATAGACTAGGTTTTCTTGAAAAAAATTATAATTTATGTTTGATAAGAAGACCATGAGCATGTGGAAGTATCATAAACATTTAGGAATCCTTTGCAATGGCAAAATTTCCTTACTTCACTAATAATCAGAAAAACACAGATTTTGCCTTTTCAGTGTTTTCAGAAGGAGCTGATGCCTATACATGGCTGATCTGCTGTTTTTTTTCCTTCTCTTCTTGTGCAACTTTCTCTGAACTTAAAACTTTCACATTGTAAGCAGAGAGCTTTTCCTGTACAACACTAAGATGGTGCTATATTTGGGTGGTTGCATTTTCCAAGTGATTATCCTGTCATAAACTACTCTGATAGCATATTTTTTGTTAGGAAGACCTTTAGCTCTTCTGTTTGTAGCTACTTAGAGTCAAGCAAATAATGTTCTCACTATTACTCTGTTAGCTTTCAAAAGGAACAAGATATGTTGCACCTGCATTTTTTGATGCTATTCCCTCAAAGTTACTATATCCATTCTACTGTATTCAACATAAGGCCTGTAACTGTATTCTGTAAATTTAATCTCACATGCAAATATTTCTGCAATTTAAAAACACTATTCTGGGAGATAAACTGGATATTTTTGTACATCTGGAAAGACCACATCTATGTCTCTAATACAACTAGTTCTGTATTGTTGCTGTATATTGCTCAGAGATGTGTTGCTTCCCAAATAGGCACAAGCAGTAACATGTACTTTGTGAAATCATTACACTGTAGTTTTCCAAGCACTTGACAAGTTACTCTTAGGATTATTAATTCTAAAAAGTTATTACTCAAATGCATGTCTATAAACTTCTTCTATAAACATTAAATAATTATGAAATCTACTTCTGTAGATTTAACCATGTCATAAGTTCTTTTAAAGACTCTGGAATTATCTTTTCCTGTAGAAATTAGATTAACTATAATGCATGAGTTTGTTTTGTACTATCCACTGCCAGGTAAGATTTTCTAGCTTCAATAAAACAATATAATCTGTCTCGCACTATGGATGTCTTTGTAAGTTCTCCTTTCAAAAACGTACGTGTGAACCTTATTTGAGCAAACTCTACCCAATCTCCTTTCTCTGAGACTGTGCAATTAATACACAGAATACAAAACTTTTATAAATATTAGTTCTCTGGATAGCATTTTATAGATTCTTCCTTAATGCAGGATTAATCTCTTATTCTTTGCTGTTCTAGGAAAGCTACAGATGGTGTTTTATTGTAACTTTGTTTCTATTGTGAAAGCCTTACTATAAAACTTATTTTAGGTTTTGTTATATTTCCTTCTATGAAGGCCTCATCTTTTTCTCAGGTCTTATTTCAACTTCTTTCCACTCTTGCTTTACTTCCCTTGTTTCTATCTGATTCCTGCAGGTATGTCCTTTATTTGTTTCACCTTAATTCATGACAATTGTCAGCTCACATAACCCCTTGTAGAACACCATTATTTGTCTTGACACAGATAATTTGTTATTACCTGGAATCTTACAGATGAACAAGAGCTGAATAATGTCTTTTATATGATACAAAGTTAATGAAGAAATAGTGCATGCATACTGCCTTTTGTCCCCAAATAAGGTAGGAGACAAAGACCAAAAGACAATTTACTTATTTGCTTCCTTGTCTTTTCACACTCAATACCTATTCCTCATAAGTTTAACTCACCATGAAGAAGTTTTTTCTCATATGTAAGTGGAACCTCTTATATTCCAGCTTGCACTCATTGCCCCTTGTCCTATCATTGGATGTCACTGAGAAGAGCCTGGCTCCATCCTCCTGACATTCATCTTTCACATATTTATAAACATTAATGAGGTCACCCCTCAGTCTCCTTCTGGCTAAAGAGACCCAGCTCCCTCAGAGATACTCCACTCCCTTAATCATCTTTGTAGCCCTACATTTATCATTGGTTTTATCTGGTTTTTTTTTTTGTTTTTTTGTTCTGGTGTTTATGCTACTTCTGTGATTACACAGTCAAAATCATTGGTAAAATAGTCTTGACTCTGATTTCTATCATTTGGCACTCCCATGGGAACTTAAATTTCTATAGCATGCATCAGATGCTTCATGAGTTTGCATGCACCTTATTAAGAAATTCAAGCTATCACTAAGATTTAATTTTCACCATACTAAACCTAAATGGATGATGATTTTCAGCCTCAAAATAACAAAAGTTTTTTGTATCAGAAAATACGAGATGCCAAAAAGAGCAGCATGACTGAAGTCCAGTCCCTTCTGACGCTTACATATCTACAGAAATATCCAGCAACATAAGAAGCCATAATAGAACAGGGTGGGAAAATTGCTATATAGATTAAAAATGTATTCCTAACAAATAACATGTTCAAAGACAGAACAAACAGAATCGTAATTTCTGCAGGTGTCTATTTCCTAGCAAATTACTGAAATCATGAAAATTATAAAGATGTTATTAAAGTTGCAATAAATATCTGAAACATATAGGGAA
Organism: Nycticryphes semicollaris; assembly: GCA_013400055.1. NCBI lineage: Eukaryota > Metazoa > Chordata > Aves > Charadriiformes > Rostratulidae > Nycticryphes > Nycticryphes semicollaris. Next base: position 123,968 of record VXBJ01005012.1, read on the forward strand.
ACCTATATTTGATATTACTAGTAGATACCTCTTTACCCAAGATATTCCAGTAAAGTTTTGTTCTTAACCTTCCTTACCATGTGATTGATTTACAGTACTAGACACTACTTTCCCCATACAATGACTTAGTGTGTAGTATTAACACAGCTAAAGTCAGTACCAAATGTAAAACCTACTCGAGGAAAACATAAAACATATTAACATCAATTACAAGGTGATAAATTCTTCTTAAAAATAAAGTTAAAGTAAATATTGGCCTTACAAAAATGTCAGCATAATGATCTTCTAACATTAAGTAGGATTATTTTGAAATACTGACAGAGTTTTTGTGTGATATTGTTTTTTGACTCTCATCTATTCTGAAATCTGAGACCAGATCCTCAGCTCATGTCCTTTAGAAATCACTGTAGTCAATAGGAACTCAGCACCTTTGTGCTTGTTGGGCCTCATCCCTTGGATTCTAGCTGTCAAACAAATGTCTGTAATTAGTTCCTAATCTTGCAACTAGAGTTTTGTGCCTAGTCAAGAACACCTGAACTGGAAAACCTATACAGAATTAGCATTGCTCCGAAAAAACATATTTCACCAAGTTAATTCAGGATTGCTTTTGTCTGTGGATTATACATGGCATGTTATGGACTCTTTCTTCCTCTTTTAAGATTCTCAGTGATTAGCCCTCTCAGTACAGAAGCATTACCCCTAATTGCTAATGCAAGCCTTGTACTACTAGCAGCTCATTCTCTAGGAAGACCAACATTTAAAAAACTTTTTTAAATAAAATAAAGTGATGTGAAAAGTACTTGTTGCTGTTGCTGAACACAAGGAAGACACCATGTAAGAATAACGTATCATATGTGTCAAAACTTTTATAAAGTAATTCTTTTTTTCTGTTTAGAAAATTCAATAACATTCACAGATGTTGATAAAATATGTAATATTTACCCGAGGTGGGAAAAAGAGGACAATAAAAAATATTAACAATGTAGATAAAGCAACAGTATATTGGAGCTTTTGTATGCTACTGCAGCAACTAAGATTAATGTACAAAGAACAAATGGTTGACATATCACCTACCCATGGGAGTTCCAACGCCGTAACCTTTTGAGTCTATCAGGCCTCCAATCTGTGTTAGGTTGCAGTTCCGCTGTGTGACAAACTCAATGGTTGTTGACTCCATTAAAAATGCGTAATCAGAGGTAAGTACCCGCTGGATACCTTCTTCATTACTTTTGACAAGTACTGACTGCCTCCTGCTACTCATGAAGGCCCACATCTTGTCATAAGTAGAGATTTTGGATTTCTGAAAGACAAATATTAGATGCAAGATGAATAAGAATAAGCTTATAAGAGTGAAAGCAAATTCTCAGTTTGCACCTTGCTTGTTTATTGTATTTTATGATGTCAGGTTTTACCAAGGCATTCTTCTAAGGCTGTCTGTACCTTTCATCTCATCTGTACATTTCATCTCGTCTGTGTAAAAAAAAAGAGCTGGAGAGATTCTCAAGAAAATATGCAATATCTGTTATTTATCTGAGTTTTATTCTACATATGTTTTTATGTAGGATGAAGGCCAAAAGATATTTGAAGTCAGTGGAAACTATTAAGTATTTCACTGTAACCAAGTTCATCAACAATGTTTGTGTTATAGGAGAATCTGTGAATTCTGACATATATGCAATTTTCACTCTTATTTCAATCACTCAGCTGCTCCTGAGCAATTCGGAAAACCTCACAGTGTGGCAACCTGAAGTAATCAAAGCACTTACAGAAGGGAGTATGTGGAGAAAAGGGTTGTGAAGTAGAGGGCAGCAAACATTTTATCCATGGTACACTGCAAAAATACTTGGAGAAAGTTTTTAGGTAAGAAATAGTAGCACACTCCGGTCATACAAATACTAGCTTGCCATTCAGAAATTGACTAATAAAAATCCTAAAAATAAATATATGTCTTCTGTGTAATATTCCCAGAATGTGAAGAACTGTTGCAAAAGGAAGACGGAGACAGTAGTTTAGGACAAAGTGATGCTGTGCAACTACAGAGCATCACAGAGGTATCTCTTCCTTTATTTCATCTTAGCTTAAAAAAAAAAAAAAAAAATTACCTTCCATCATCTTTGTAAAACACAGTGCTTAAGAGAGCATAACTACTGGATAAATTGAAGGTATAGGTATTAGAAGTACTGAACATTTATATTACATACATTTGCCCTATCTGTTTGATAATGTTTCAAACTCAAGATGCATCAGAAAATGTTCAGTAATGTTAAATCTTGCCTAGTAAATGAAGTGTAGAAATACACCATGAAAATTAGTTTAATCAGACTTTTTAAGGAGTCTTTTTTCTTTTAATGTCAGCCTTAAACATAACTATGCTGTCAGCTCTGGTGAAGATGCTAAACAAAGATTGACACTACAAAGTTTCTGAAGTTCAGCTGATTGGCAGCCATAAATTCTTCCCCAGAGCTGAATTAGCAGTGTATGTGGAATAAAAAAGAACATTTATTTAGAAAAAAGATTACTTTGTACCCCTGCTGAGATACAATCCAAGAGTTATTTCACTCTGCCTGGGGACCTGGCAAATCAAACGTTTGAACTAACTCTAGTGTCAATGTTAACAAAACTGAAGATTTTTAGGACTCTGCATGAATACATTGTTACTGTACTGAAGATAGTCTGTGGCTGATTGCAAAAGATTTTTGTAACAATAAAAGGGGAGACTATCTTCAAAATAAACTGTGAATGCATAGCATAGACAACACCATACAGATATGGTCTCTCCTCATAGGGTTCTTTTTGAAAATCAAGTACTTCTTGCAAGCATTTAATATCGCACGGTAGCATAAAGTACTTCAAGCAAAGAACATCCACTCTGTAGAAATGATGGAAAATGAATGTTTTTCAATATTTGTAAAGTTTTATCAAGAAACTGCATTTATTTCTTTTAACATACCATCTTTATCCCAGTACACAAAATAAATATTTTTGCCACTATAAATAATTTAGGCAATATAAAAAAATTGGCAGGGAAAATAACATTAGTAAACTGTTAGGTGCATATTGCTGATGCATGCTAAGGGAAAAAAATGGAAAATTTAAATGAGCAGTAACAGAATGTAAAGAAAGAATGAACGGTGATACACATGCATTTCAAGATTTCTATTGAAAAAAATAAATAAACTCCCAGATGAAAACCTGTTAGCAAGGAGAATGGTTGTTCTCTACTGAAGAATGAGAGCACGTAAAAAATACAATACACTCTAAAGGACAAAGCACTCATATTACAGTGACTGATTTAATCAGCTAGGGTGGAGCCACGACTGCTACTGAAAAGGAAGGAACAAGTCACCAACAAAATCAGAGAAAGCTCCTGCATAGGATTACTCTCTTACTAGAATAATTAACAAAATAATTTAAAAAAAAATAAAAAAATTAACACATGATTAATGAGACTATAGAATATAACAAAAAGCCTAGAACATTGTTGCACATGGCTCACTACTGTGAAGCTAAAAATGGTGATACACAGTCATCTTAGTTTTCATATAAGCAGAATACTACAATGTCTTTGCACTGCTTTCTTCCACTCCTAAACCAGCTCATCTGCTTGTGACCCCTAAATTCTAACTAGTCTTTAGAAACTCTTTACAGAAAAAGTGTATAGCACAGACTACAAAATTTGCTTTATGCACAACAGAGGATGTTTTATCTGAAAATAATAATCATTTTTAAAAAAAAGGATTCAAGGAAATCCAGCCACAAATGGGTTTCCTCTGTGTTTGGCAAAATACTCAGTAGACTTTTGTGATTAAAATAAAGAAACCAGAACAATCAAAAGCATCAGGAGCCCATTCAACATTGAACTGAAAGGAATAACACTCCAATATGTACATATAGATTCTTGTGGTTGCAACTGTGCCATTCACACTGATAGAAGTAGATGTTGCAATTTCTATCTCCTTTCACTGTGCTAATCAGAGTATCACAGAATCATAGAATAGTTTAGGCTTGGAAGGGATCTTTAAAGGTCATAGAAGGCCATTAGGCTTATCAGGCAGGACTTGCCCTTGGTCAAGCCACTCTGGTAGTTTTGAATCACCCCTTGTCACGTTATATTCTCCATCAAAAAAGTATATTATTTTATCTGGATTGTTTCATCTAACTGGAAATCACTGTCTGAAAATCCAACCTAACTTACAGACTTCAGCTTGTGATGACATGATTTATCATGCTTGTGTTCCCTCAGTAATACTTAAGACAATGCAGAGTAGTAAGAAAGCTGTCTAAGCTCTGCAACCTTTTAATATCACTGAAAATAAACCAAAACAAAACAAAACACCAAAAACAAACAACTAGCCAACAGGAAAGATGGAAATCAAAAAGTTAAGCAAATCAAGAAACTCATCTACCTGGTGCATATAATGGTAGCTGTCACAATGACATTCAGAGGATACTATCAGTGATATACTCAGTGTTCATAAATTAAAGAGCATTGGAAGATTGTAAGGAATTACAAAAGGAAACATGGCAAAGGCTATCAGTTAGTCTAATGCTGTGCACAGATGTGAATCTGGAAACAGAGGAATCATCATGTGATTACTCAATCATCAGTCTTCAATGTGTTACTGGTCTACCCTGAAGCACTGGCTAGGAAAGACAAAACTGAGCAGTGAGACTCTGGACCACAAGGTTAGGAAAAATATCAGGATGTAGAAGCAATGCCAGCATAAAAAATGGTCAAAGGACAAGGAAGTAAACCTCATGATACAAGACAAGATTGGAAAAATACGCAACAAAGAATGGGCCACAAATTCTGACATTTCATACAAAGGAAAAATTACAGATCCATTAATAGAGATTTTTATTTTAATGATGCCATCCATCTTCTTTCCTGGCTTCTGAAAGCATTTGAATGTCACACAGACAATGCCTTAGCTTTGCTTTCACCCATGTAATATTTAAACTCAAAAGAGGTTATAGTAACAATGGAAAGATTAAAGGTAATTAAGATTAAATTCTGAGAAAAAAAGTAAAAAAGTCAGAAACCCAGCTCTTCTATCTTTTATGAAAATACTATCCATCATATAAGAATTAAACCATAACAACTTTAAGTCAAAAATAACCCCCACAGACTCCCAATACTACTACACTATTTTCTATTTATTACACTTCCTGTAACAGCTATGTGACTTCTGTTTTCCTAAGCATTGTATTCTTAGTAGACACAGGACACTTTTCTTAAAGTTGCTTGATTCATGGATTATTTTTTTTAAGAAACAATTATGCACATTTATTCTGCCCATCTGTAATACACAGGCTATGAAATGTGACTTCTGAATTACTTCAGCAAGCTCTTAACTTTGTTTGCACTGACAAAAAAGAATGGGGGTTGGAGTAGGTGATCTCCAGAGGTCCCTTCCAACCTCATACCATTCTGTGATTCTCTAATGACATGTAATAAGTGCATTCATAAAGAACCATCTATATAAGCCTTAATAAGGTGCCCAGTATGGTTTTTCACAATATCCTTAATGACAATGATATAGACTGGACAGGTGAAGATTTGTCTTAGATGTTAATCTTGAAAGGTGGTAGTTGTTAGCTCAAGGCCAGACTGGATTCTATCATGAGCATAGTGCCTCAGGGGCCAGTCCTAGACCTGACACTATCCAATATCTTTATAAACAGTTTGCAAAACAGTATTGAAAGGACCCTCAGTAAGTTTTTGGATGACACCAAACATGGAAGAGGTAGATAGACTGTAAAAAAAGAGCTGCCATGCAGAGAGACCTCGAGAGGCTGTAAAATAACAGCAATTGCATGAGGTTTAAGAAAAATAATGCAAAGTCTATCCTGGAAGAAAGTATCCCAGGCATCCATACTGGCTGGGAACTGACCAGCAGGAGTAGATCTTGGCTGAAAAGAACGTATGGATCAAAGAGAACCGCAAGCTGAACATAAGTGATGAGCCCATGCTTGCAGCAGGAAAGCAAAATGTGGGGTGTGTCAGCAAGACTATAGCCAATAGAACAAGAGGTGTGATTATTCCACAATATTTGGCACTTGTCACACCACACCAGGAAAGTTACATCCAGTTTAGGTCCTCTGAGTTCTACAGAGATGTTAAAATTCGAGTGTGTCCAACAAGGTGATCAGAGGTTTGGAGATTTTAACAAAGAAGGATTGATGGAGATGGTGTTGTTAACCCTAGAGAATGGAAGGCTTGCACAAAATCTAATCACATTCTTCCATCAATTAAAGAGAAGGTTAGAGAGAAGATGAAGGTACTCTCTTCATTAGGATACATGATGACAGCATCAGAAGCAATTGTCCAAGCTGATGAAGGGAAATTCTGTGTGGATATAAGAAAAAAATTATTTGCCATGAGGACAGCTCAACATTGGAACAGGTAGCCCAGAAAAGTAGTGGCATCAACTCACTGGATATATTAGAAAAAGGTTAATGTGGGCCTGAATAGGCTAATCTAAGGCCAAGCTTTCAATTAGGAAAGCAGATCTCCTCCAATAAGAGGAAGAAAAATCTAGAAATCCCTTCCATCTTTCAGTTTTAATTGATTTCTATGTTTCTTTATCAATAAAAAGTTACATATGATAATAAATGTTTCTGGAGACTCTTCAAAATTTGGTGTTGAACAATTTCAGGAAAACAAAACAAAATAGAACATATAACTTTATATCTGGGGGGAAAAAAAACCAAAAACAAAACACCACCACCAACAACAAAAAAAGTAAAATCCAAACCCATTGTGAACTTATGCAGTTTATGCTTCAAGCCAAAGGCAAGCCCATTATTATCCAGGGAAATGTGTGTTTTCCTGTCTTTTTCACCCTTCAGTCCTTTGAAACTCAGGTAGGCTCATACCAGTTTTTTCACAGATGACCCCTTGGAAATCCTGAACACCAGTATGGAAATCCAAGCTGAACTGTACATACAATACATTTATTTTATTCACTCCTTATCCATTTTCATGTTTCACATTTTGTTTTAACACAACCTAAATCTACATAGCTGTGAAATAAGCTAGAAAATATATTTCTGATGTTCTTAAAATGCAAAAGCATTAATGTATCTCAAGATTTTTTTCTAAACCTAAGAAGGCTAAATGTCAAATTGAGGTGAAGCAAACATTAAAAATGATCCTCTTACAGCTTATAGCTATTCTAATACATTTGGGGTATGTCTCCAGTATTTCAGGCCACAGAAGATTAGTACCATTCATGGAGAGATAAATGAAGTTAATTGAACACATTTCAAATCATAGTATGACAAGCTTGAAGCTGAGAAAACAAACCAACGACCTCAGGTAAAGAATATTTTACGAATTCACTAATTATCCTCAAGCATTATGAGTACAGGGAAATTCTTAGATATGACTGTCAGAAAGAATTTGAACACTTGCAGAAATGAAAATAAATTGTAAATAAACATAAATATCTTGCTCACTTTCTTGAACTGTGACCAAATGGAAATATGTAAAAGCTGACTGCTACTGTTCAAATATCTATCAATGATCGATGTGTTTGTTCCATTCTGCACTTTTCATACTTCTTGTTTTTGAAATTTATATATGTATACACTGATCCCCCTCTCTCAGTTCTTTATATGTTCTTCAGAATAGGTACTGGTTTCTCCAAATTTCTCAATGTTTCTCAAATTTCTCTTAATTTCTCAATGAGAACCTGATCCATTACTGAGACTCTTGAAATTAACAGCAGTATATGCAAATAATTAGAACTGTCAGAATCAGCTACAGGAATCAGAATGAAAGATATCAGATCTTACTAATTTTAAGCTTTACACAGTATCACTACCTGTCCTGTTTCCAGATATTTTGTTTTAAATAATCCATTTAAATTTGGTTTAATGACACCTATTTTCTTGTAAGCCTTAGCTGACTGTACATTCCAAAAGTAAGAGCTGCTTTTTGAGGCAGCAGAAGCAGTATATTTTCCAATTTGTGAACACATAATGTGTAAAATTCAATTTGGTCTTAATTGCATACCTGCACCTGATGCCTCCATAATATAATATGATGTAGCAGACATTCCAAACTCTGCATGCACATATGTGCAGTCACAGTTCTGAATCATTGCTATGGGCTAAGGCATATCTTGTACAGAGCAGCAGGGTAATCACTAGCAACTTAAGTGTACTGAAAAATATTATTCATTCCTCCACCTGTGGCAGACAGCAAACCATATTTAAATCAGCTTAATTGTCACCCAACAGGCAGATTGTGTTGATTCAAATGAACTGCTAAGCATCACCTGATTTTCTGATCAGATTAGCAACTAGTTATAAAAATGACCTTTTTAGTACTGTATTTTCATTGTCTCCTGGAACTGTGAGACTGTCTTTTCGTCTTTCACCACAAAAAAAGTGAAAAAGACACTCTCCATTTTATTAGACTGGTCTCGTTGAATCTGACCTCAGGGCATTTCTTTTCTTCTATTTTTTCCTACTTTTTTTTTTCTTTTCTGTTTTTCCTTATTTTTTTAGAACTGCTGAGGCCTAAAAACCCCTAAGTGAACCAGCCGATTTAGATTTTGTCGTGTCAGCATAAAAACAATAAAACCAATGCATACAGCATTCTCTCCTCCATAACGGCAGTTTTCATGGTCCACGGAGCACAAATGAAAAAAGATAGGAAAGGTGTTTCTGCCAAGAATAGAGCTACAGGAATGAAAAATGCAGTACTCGGAGAAAGACATTTTTACTCTTATCCCGATTGTGCTGATGTTTTGTTTTAAAACCCAAAGATTTTGAACACATGTTAAATATTTAAAGTAATTTATGGTTAAAAAAAAACCAAACCCTAATGTTATTGAAACAAGTTTTCACTATCAGCTTTGACCTGGAAATAACCATGGATTTTATAGCTCCAAAAACATTAATGGACTTCTGAAAAATTCTTTGACATTTATATCATAATGATTTATAGTAATCTACTGAATTATAACTAAAGTCACAATGGTTCTTCTTATAAAATGTGGAAGATGACACGTGTGATATTTCTCACACTTTTGGAGGTTTTTTCCTTTCTATGTAGAAACAAGACATTAAGTAAATTTACTCTGTTTTTAATGCTGATCCTATTATTCTGCATGTTCTGTAAAGATAAACCCACTTCTGCTCACTCTGCCTGTTCTCTGATATAAACTGCAGTACAAAACTCCACACCTTGCACTGTGGCCAGAAGCAATCTCCTTTTCCAAAAGCAGAAAGTACACAGTTTCATCATGGGGACCAAGCATGAAGTTCACAAATACTACTTCAAATATTTACCTCCAATAGGGTAAGAAATTTTCACAACACCATGAATTTAACAGCTGCAATCTCACTGCACCCACATTGTCGAGGAAGATTTTTGTGCAATGTCCAAAGCAAAATTAACATGCACTGTGTGCAAAACACACTGTTGCTGATGTGATTTGAACCTCATCAGGCAGGATTAGAAATAAAACTCATAGCATTCAAGATCTCCTTGAGCAGAAGGGATAGACAGCCTACTAACTATTACTTGCTAATCTCTTGCCCAAAACAGTTAGGAATAAATATTGTTTCTTTATCTTCAAAGATTTAAAAACCCTAAAGGAAGTTTTTGTTTTTGGTTTTTTTTTTTTTTTGGCACCTGTAAAGCAGAAGTATTAGCATTAGTTATTGCCTGTAATGACAGTCATCCAAATAAGTCTAGTAGCACAGGCAGATTGGTGGGTTTTTTTCCCACTAATAAATTGCCCCATCAGTTCTGTTACCACACCTAACAACAAAACATACAAAAGAACCAACAATTTCAAGTATTTACAAAATAGCTCATGTCAAATATTTGTCACATATATTTCCATAAACCACCCCTAAGGTATTTTGCAGTGAGATTTGGATTTACCTCTCAGTACTTTTTTATTGTGGTAAGCAAACTACCAACAACACGGGACCATATGTGCTAGCTAAGCAACAGCTGAGTCTTTTTCTGTACTCGTCTGACCTTGGTCACTAGAAAACTGGAGTTAATTCAGGTAAACAGGACTGATGCCATATGGGGTTCATATCAAAGGTACAGAGGCGTAGTAGGATACTGATCAGAAGAACTGTTTGTGTCTTAGCAAATCTGTCAGGTCTTGGAATAATTCTGGCAGTTTTATCTCAAAACACTTGTAGCCTCCTAAATGACATACTTGAGAAGATAAGCAAAGTAACACCTAAGGAGCTGCCTTCCTCCAGCCATGAAGAGATTAAAAAAACCCAGAAATGCTACAGTAAAAGACACAAGAACTTTTCAGCCAAACCAATTGCTGAAGAACACATCATGAGGAATCTATCTGCATGCGTGGATGAATTTAAGTGCATTTGATTAGTGGTCTGTACAAGAAATATGAGCAATTACAGATTTATAAGATGTAAGTTTGAGTACTTTTTAGTGTAGAGTCCTGACACAACTTTTCAAAAGTTGATGGGGAAAACTGCCATACTAAGGTGTCAAAAGCTAGAGTAAGATACAATTAATGAGTTTATTTACATACTGAAAATTGGACATCAGTAATAGGTGAGTATAGGCAGTGTACACACAACTGGTAATGTAGTTTAACAGAGAAAAGGATATAATATTGCTTCTGAGGACTAAGGAAGTTCTACAATGACTCTTCTTTATTTATAATTTGGAACAGCCAGAACAGGAAGTGTATGGCAGAACCAAGGGGAAAGGATTCTTTTTCCAGCACTATTAATTGGTGTATTCCAGTTTTGTCAGGGGGAAGTGTGAATAAAGTAATTGGGAATTTCCAAGACAAGCAAAAGGAAGGGAAAATTCATCAGAACTTTATCAGTTTGACTATTCTGTGACTTAAATCAGTCACATTAGCCTTCTCTGTTAAATAATACACCAAAGCTTAACCAAAGATAACTCTATGATTTCTCAGTCTAATTCTGTGCCAGCTACTTATTTTATTATTGCTTATTACAAAGGTCTTAATAGATAACTGAACTGACTGTCCTGAAGCATTCTTGGGAAAAAAAAAATTAAAAAAAGACCATTTTGAGCAGGAATATTCTGAATATTACTGAATCCAATATTCCAATATGTTATGTTTTTGCAGAGGAAAAGCAAAAGCAACTTCAATCTTCCTTCATGCGCTATATCTCCACTACCCTTTATCAACTACAGAAACTTGTGCTGTTTGAAATATACCTATAAAAACATTTAGTTTGCAGTTTCAGCAGAACGTTGGCTACTGTATCTTCTTTAGGAATATGTTAGATTGAACTTTAAATTGCAAAATTAATTTTATTTTGAGCACTTTAGACACTGGCTGTAGCGACAAATACTTATTTCTGTGACAACAACATTAAGAAGCCTGTCAGGTCTGCACTGGAAAATGTTAGTCATATGGTATGGCCTAAGCATTGTAGCCTGAAAATCATGGATGTTCCATTCCTGTTAGTTAGTTGCCCTGAATTCTTAGAAGGATTGAGATGAAAAGTACTGTAAACTCTTATTCCTTCCCTTTTTCAGCATTTTCTGTGTGTACCTATGATGCAAACAAAAGTCCAAGTGTAGTCTTTATTAAACATCATCCTCAATGACAGAAATTAAAGTTAAAATGTTAGTAACGTTGAGCCATATCAGCCAGGACAAGGAAATAAGAAGTTAGGCCAATGTGACTTTCCCTCAATCCTTACCTTTTTCACTTTTTGCTACATGAGCAAATATGGCAAGTATACATCCCACTTGAGACATACAATGAAATTTCAGTGATAAACTAAACATAGTGAATTCAGAGGTCATTTAAGCCTCTCGGTAGTATTCAGATCAAATTTCTACAAGTCAAACTTTCATTACAAAGCTAATACACTACTCTGATATTTATTATTTATATAAATATTGTACAAATTAGAGAAGAGGAAAAGGATATAAGTGGTAAATACTTGCCATACCCAAAAGTTGAAAATTCTTCAAAGCCTTTTGAATACTTGAGATAATAAACTAAAAAAAATCTGGTTTCTCTCTTACAGAAAATCTTGGTATTTCAACAACTGCAGGCCTATCGAATTGCAATGAAAAATAGAAACGAAACTGTAAAATCAAGTTTCAAAAGAAACTTTAAATAATGATGCATTAAGAGACAGAATGGCAGGGGACAAAATAGGAAAGAGAAAAATTTCAGATTGATTTTGCTTGGCAGAAAAAAAATTAAGACAATAATAAAAAAATCAAAAACATGAACCACAGAAAAATTTTATTTTGAAAAAAAATATGTTTTTATATCAAATTCCTTTTCAGGTATAAAAATAGTCTGTGATACTCAGCAATATCACATCATGATCCTTAAGGATATTTTAAGCTTTCTAACTAAGAATTTCTACTAATACCAGCAGTAGAAGACTTTTATTATTGACTAAAATACTAATTTACATGTAGGTATTTATAGTTACACATGCTAAAATCAATTCCATTTTATTATCTATGAATTTTGGGGGCTGCACAGAATTTTATATCAACTATTAAAGGTTTCAAACACAGCTTGCAACAATTACTTTGTGGAATGAGACATCTGAGTTCTGAAATGTAGTAAAGAGGAGAAATAGACATTTGACATGAAATACTGACATGGTCCAGTGGAAATCCGTGTGCACTTATAGAAAGCTTGTATGGGCTGGTATGTGATATCAAAACTCCTAGAAAATTTGTTACGTTAATGATTGTATGGCATTATCAGAACTGCTAAGGATTCTAGACATTTCTTCCACGGAACTGCTGTGTGTAGCTGTGCATCGTAATGCAGATTCTGTGTTTCCCCTGTCAACCTGTCAGCAAGTTGATCAACTGGACATCAAAAAGTACTTTTGTTATTCATACACTAAAAAGCTAAAGGGAAACACAATTTCTGATGAAGTTTGAGCACCCGTTAAGCCAAATTTAACTACATTTATATTAATAACTTTGCTAATTTTCCTACCATAACAAGCCAACCTTTTCTGAATGATACTAAAATATTCTGCTGGGCAGTTTCAAATAATGACAACTGGGACTATAGCATTTAACTTTATTCCCTATTTAGTTGTTTTATTTAAACTACTTGTGAAAGGCCAGAAAACTCCATTCTAGGGACTTTTGTGGAAACTAATCTATGAATAAGTATTTTTAGAAACCTTCAATGAATAATAATTAAATAGAAAATAAATTACTATAGTAAAAGTTAATATCATTACCTGTGACTTACTTCATGTCCTGCTGTTCCTAACTGTCACATAGGACTGAAAACAATGGCAAAAAAAAAGAAAAAATGAAGGCACAGAAAACTAATAAAATTTATTCTACATTTTACATGATACCACTTATATTTCTCTAGTTTTCACTCATCAATGGATGTAAAATACACCAGTTCACTGAAACTATCTTATTTTTTTAAAATGTCGCTTAAATATCCTGCAAGCTATAGTTCATTTTTATTTACTTCTCCCAGTTCTAATAATCATTCAGAAATTGATGTTAAAGCTATTGTTCTTTTAATACTTGTGCCTAATTAAATGTATTTATACTTGGTTTTGAAGTCTTGGGATCTGCTTTTTTCTGAGAGAAAATTAATTTTTCAGGCATTTGCAGGAAATTTTGTCCCTTTAAAATTACCATCTAAAATTAAGAAAGGACCTACATGTTATATATTTCAAATATTAATGGTGTATATATTGTACCCATTACATACATTTGGTATAGACATTGATGTTTCAAAAACAAAATGTCTACAGATATTCTATATCTGTGAGGAATTTTATGTAGGGACCATATTATTTTAGAACTGCAGAATATGAAAATCTTGCAGCTAGGTCAGAGATCTTTAACAGAACTCCAACCTCAGCTGGCTAGTTTGGAATGGAGTGCAAAAAATGGTCACAAATAAACATTGGTGAGAAATAAAATATACATTATTTGTGAACATTCAAACAAATATTATGGACCTTCTGATATGATACTCATACAGGGAAAAATTCTGCTAGACTTTCTGCCTTAGAGTGCTTGATTGAATGGCATCAACTATATTTATATTTGCTGCTAAATGTTCCAATAATTCAATAAATTTAACTAATTCACTATTCAATAAAGAAAATGACTGGTATTAGCAAATCGTGTCTTATAACCAGCGGTCTGTGCCTTCAATTCTTGACTCTGCTGTGCAAATTGGCTAAAATATCATAGTGGGTTGTTAGAACAGCTCTCTTCCACTCAGAGAATCATAGGATGGTTTGGGTTGGAAGGAACGTTCTAATAACATCTAGTTCAACCTTTGGGCAGGGAGCTCTTTCACTAGATCAGGTTGCTCAAAGACCCACAACCTGAACCTGAACACTTCCAGGGATGGGGCATCCACAACTTCCCTAGCAAACTTGTTGCAGTGTTTTACCACCTTCACTGGAAAAAAAAAAAAAAAAAAAATCTTACACGTATCAGATGTAAAATGTCTCTCTCCCTGTTTTTCTTATAAGCCCCTTTTAAGTACTGGAAGGCCACACTAACATCTCCCCAGAGCCTTCCCTTCTCCCAGCTAAACTCCAACTCTAAATCTTTTTTTTTCAGAGGAGAGGTGCTCCAGCACTCTTATCATTTTTGTAACCCTCCTCTGAACCCACTCTAAACTGTTCATGTCTTTCTCATGCTGTGGCTGAAAAGATAATACCAAAACCAAGACAAAGTAAGGCACTCAGAAACTGAAATGAGTTGAAAGAAGGATTAGAACTCTTAGAAAATAATTGCTTATTGTGTTTATTCAAACACAGATTTGTGAACCACCTTTGTCACTGATTCCATCTTCTAAGCATTGTAAGAAATTAAGTTATCTTGACTATCAGAGAAGATACTATGCTGAAGTAGTAGTGTCTATCCCTCTAGATATGTCTAGCTGTGGACGAAGTAATATTTTCTTAAAGAATCAGCTACTACATCTTTTTCTGAAGCATCCTTAGTGTTCATGGCCCCAGATGAAGAACATTTTCTAAATGATTAAGTTTAAGCCTTCAGCCTGGACACGACTCAACAGAATTTTATTATTTTTTTTTGTGAAAAGTTTTTGAATTATCAGAAGTTCATAGAGAAAAATCAACCTAGTCAACTTTTCTGTTCCAAAATAAACTGAACTGAAAAACATATTAGCCTTCTAAATATTTCCATTGATATTTCTATTTTTTGTTTGATTTGGAAGGTCAGGTGTAGCTCCAGAGTTTATTTTTAATACGGTTAAGCTTATTTATTAAAGGTAACATTAAAAAAAAAAAAGGAAAATAAAAATAAAAAAAAGGATACTATAAAGCTGTGCTTGTGAAATGTTCCATAACCTGAATGGAGTATTTTGTTTGGTTTGCATTTTCTTCCAAGCAGTCTATCCACAGCAATTAAGCTTTTATTGTTGTCAGAAAACCAGGATGAAAAAAGTGTTTTGGTATCTAAAATATTTCTGCAGGGCAATAAAATCTGAGTAAAATTACAATATGTTGTTGTCAACCATCCCCTAAAATCCTTTATAATGATCCAGGACAAATCCTTTTATTTTAATCTTTTGTTTTCAGAAAACCAATTGTCATGAAATTAAAATCTTAATTTTGCCTTCCTCTACACCTCTCTGCCAACACCTCCAAATTAAAGCCACTGCTGACATTCACATAAAGGTCCTTGGTGCTCAGAGCCACCGTTTCTTCTTATTACAGAAGAGGTAAACTCTAGAAGCAGTTTTAAATAGAGCATAAAAACACAGGCAAACTCATTGGACATGGATATTATCTTTAAACGTTTTCTTTATGGATGCATTTTTTTCTTCATTGAGTTCAAATTCCCAAATCAGTCAATCCATAGTCCTTAGGAACAGTATATCTCTCCACAGATCTTTATATACAGATATAGAGACATCCCTCTGTGTTCTACGTGTGTACATATACATATGTATGTATCTATGTGCGTTTCTATTTTTATAATGTGTTTCTCACAGATCCCTGATTATGATCTGAATTTAAGTAGACTAAATAATTACCCTTGACAGATATAACCCTTTTTAGGTAACAACTTCTCTTGAGTGTCCTATATTTTCAGGAAGAGATAAGGAAGGGTTTAGGCATTTTGGACCTAGAACAGCAACATAAAACTTGCAGTAGAATATGTTGCAGCCCTGTGATACAGTTCTTAAGATATGTTAGATAATAACTCCAGTGACTCTGTACAATACGGGAGCTTATATTCAACAATTCTCAGAAATGCATGATGCCCCGCTATACCAAACTAGCCAAATCACCTTCAAGTCCATTTGCATTTTTGCCCATTTCTTCTCAAAGGTACCCAGAAATTAGTATCTCTTTACACATCTGCAATAATCTGCAAGAGGGAGGTCATCTGCAAGTGTTGAAACTATCTTCTTTGAAAACTCTTCAGAAGTAAACAACTCATTATCCTTTTAAATGCTCAACCTGTGGCTAGAAATCTAGAGGTCATCTGAACAGATCAAGACACAATTTGTTCTAGGAAAAATACTGACATAGCGCAATTTGTTCTTCAGGTAACAGGAGAGAATAAGAAGTTTTTTCTTTATTCTAATTTAATATCATAAGGTAAGTGGTGAAAAAGGAGAACCAGAAAGAAATACGGTGAGCCTCCATACCAGCAAGCACTCGTGACCAATTTACTCCTTCTAAGAGGGGAGTGTCTGAGATGCACTCTTCACATCTGATGGAACTAAATTGATTAGAAGTCTCCACTGTGTATGTACATACATATATATATATATGGGATAATTTTTACCAAAAAAAAGGCCAAATAAATAAACAATTTGTTGTAGACTACGTCATTCCTGGACTTGACTATTCCTGATAAAATTTGGTTGAAATAAATCTTTCCACAAAGGCTTTTGTGTTTGACAAATTGGCATTCTTTGACAAAATGGTCTACAATGCCAAAGCCTTCTTTCTCATTTCCTCCCTAGGTTTAGACCAAAGGAGTACCTTCATCTCGAGTTAGGTGTTTAAAAAGGCATCTAAATTAAACTCAGTATTGAGGTTCTTTATATTGTCAACTGAGAGAGACAGGAAACACAGCTGTGAAGCTAATTATTTTTAGCATTAATCTTTGGACCTTTTGTGTCTTTAGTACCTTCTAATGTTCCCCTCTCCATTAATTATAAAATGAACTCAAATACTTAATTTCAATCAGATGCAGAACTTTTGGATTGCTACACTAAGCTGAGATGGGATTCACGTCATTTTTTGCCATCATGAACTCTAAATTTCATGGGATTTTGAAACTCAGGAAGGTGCAACAGCTCACAGGGCTTTAACCTTGATATTTCTTATGTTCTTGATGAAGCTTAAGTGTCTGTGTCAATGCTTATAAATAATGTATGGATACGCAGAGAATGTCATAAAATTCATTATGTTGTAGGAGTACATAGGTGAAGCTCTCACTTGCACGTTCAATTTGAGCCTTACTTATAACAAAAAAGAAATTCTCTTTCCTTACCTGACGGCATTCATAAATATCTTTCCAGTTGTCTGCCACTCTCAGTGCAAAATATCAGCAGCACTATTTTTCTCAGAATTTTCAAAACACATTGAATATGACAGGAAAGCACAGAGACATAAAGATAGAACCAAAACAGTATTCTTGAGATACTAAGAATTTCAGTAGAGCTATTTCTTTTAAGACCAGATGAGGATAAGAACCTACAACCTTGACGAGGTTAGTAGAGGTTACTAGAATTTTGATTCTTGAGAAATGTCAAATGACTTTATTTGTACTACTCTGAGACTGTCACTCTCAAAATAATTATTGTTACTAAGTAAGTACATTTCTTCACCCTACTCACTTTAGTGGTTTCTACACCACAGTAAAGTGGAGTGAGGGAGAAAGGGAAGCAGTAACTACTGCTTCTCTCTAAAGAGAAAAGGCTTCTTATCACTCTTACTATTATTGCCATACAACTTTGCTGCTTGCAACAGTAGTTGTTAGCAGAAAAGAGTATGTAGAAGCTCTTAATTTGTTCTAAAAAAAAAAGTATATATGGTAGACATTTAATGATTACCTACTCTACAATGTCACCTTGAACAGCTACGAAGGGAACTTATAGTAGGAAATATGCTGT
This sequence comes from Nycticryphes semicollaris, assembly GCA_013400055.1. Classification (NCBI taxonomy): domain Eukaryota; kingdom Metazoa; phylum Chordata; class Aves; order Charadriiformes; family Rostratulidae; genus Nycticryphes; species Nycticryphes semicollaris. Next base: position 142,096 of record VXBJ01005012.1, read on the forward strand.
GCTTGTCTGTTTGGTAGTACCAAGCTTTGTGGAGCAATAGATGAAAGAGGAAAGAAGGCAGTTCAGTGATTTGGTAGAACAGTCAAGAAGATCCAGTTTAAACAGTTTCCAAGGTAACTGGCACTGAGGCTGGAATCTATAAATATGGGGATAAACAGGTTTCCAACTCTGAGACAGAGGACAATCAACACTACATAATTAAAAGAGACAACAGTTGAATAAAAAAAAAAAAAAAAAAGAAAAAATAATGCTTAATGAAAAATATTAGCAAAAGAATTGTATGTAAAAAATTACAGCGTAGTAGTAGAAAAAAAAATAAAATCAAATGCTTTCACTTTCATTACTTAAAAGATAAAAAGTGTATGTTTTCACATTAAAAGCTACTTTCCACAAATATATCTGTTTTTATTAATGTAACATTTGTTAAAATTTATTGCTTAAACTTTATCCTGGTTAAGTATTAATAAATTGAGAATAAATATTCCTGCAAAAATTCAGATTTTCTTTAACATAATCATAATTAGTACCTAATAGATTTAAACCACAAGATCATCGGATACTGCTGTAGGCTTTTTTATAAAGAACCTTTGAGTCTTTAGCATAGTAATAGTTATCAAATACACTCAAACAATGATGCCTCTCTCAAACAGCTAGTACTTAACTGGCATTGATACGTTGCTTTGTTTAAAAACTAATGCTGCTTTTAAACATTTTTAAATTATAGTATTTACAGAAAAGTTATATTTCTAGTAATTTAAGTGAATTACATTCTTAAAAATTATATTATTTGTCTGACATATACAACTGTATTTGAGAAACATCTATATTTACAAATAGATCTGCCACATTTAAAATATTAATTCTTTCCTATCGCTTTACTTGTTCAAGAACTCTAATATTAAAGCACAACTTGTGTATATACTATTCATACAGGAATATATAGATACAACTCTCAAATAGCTTTGTACCCTGGCTGGGGTTCCTAGCCTGAATGACATGAGAGGACAAACACTCTCAAAGATAAACAGCTAATTCTTTAGTCATAAACTAACACATCAGACAAATAACTCAGATCCTGTCCTCTACAGGATGAATACAGACAAATAAGCAACTGTGTCGTATGCATGCAGTTTACCCTCTGCAGCATCTGGATTAACATGATAGTAGCTAGTGAGGTGCAGTGTAGACGTGCATTATTAAAGTCTTAGAGAATTCTGAATGAACAAACCAAAGCCTGCACAGCACATTCTGTCACACCATACTTACGACAATGTGAAAACCCACAAATACAAGTCTGGACTTTGAAACTTTTCTTAGAATTTTCCAATAACTCAAATGCAGGCAAATCTGGTGAAGGTTACTGGAGCTCCAGCCAGCACCTACTTACTTAGAACCAGTTGCTCTACTGCAACAGAAAATGGTTTTCAAAACTGGATAAAAAGCAGTAAAAATGTGACTGTGCAGAGATCTTATATACTCAAAGGCTTCTAGTATACCAGAACATTTCAGTTTGAAAGCAGTAGTATATTTGCGATGGTCTGAAAAACATTGACAAAGAAAGAGTAAAGTTTTCTATAAGTGCTTGAAGCAAAATTACATTAATTTATGAGTAAATTGTATGTGTGTGTGTGTGTGTACACATGCACATACATGCCGTCTGATTAGGTTTTCTAACTGCTGTAAGTACAAGAGATAAAGTGAAAATCATAGTTGATACAGGATGACAATCTACAAAACTAAATTTCATCTGGGCAATGAGTTCATCAAAGAAATATTCTCCTAAATTATGAATATTATTATTGACCCTTTATTAAAAAATAAACCTTTCCCTTATGATTCGCATGAAATAAAGCTTGCTGCTTATGGGACAATACCTACTTCAGCCCCAGTATATTTGATGTTACAGCAAAAAGAAGTTTTCCAAAGGTAGTAAAAAGAAAGATGAAAAGCAATGATCAAATTGTCATGTAAACACAAGCAACCTTGAGCCAAAACATGTTTGACAAACTTTCTAAAGTGATAGATGCAGAGCTTACTCAAAAGACTCAAATTATAAAGGAGGACTTTGCATATGTGTGTTATCAACATGAATATATGCATGCATCCTTATGAAACTCAAAGCAACTTGAAATATTCTTGTTTGTTGGTCATTTAAAAATTTAAATCTTCAAGAGTGACAGTTCTCCACATTTTTCTGATGCATTTAACAGAATTTTGGAGGAAAAAATATGAGGAAAGGAGAAGAAATCAGCTTCTCAAACTCGTTCCAGAGACTTCTGATTTTACATCTAATGCTCTTGCTAACTGCAGTTGCTAACAAGCACAGAATCACAGAACAATATGGGGTTGGAAGGGACCTCTGGAGATCATCTAGTCCAACCCCCCCACTGCCAAAGCAGGTCCACCTAGAACAAGCTGCACAGGAACTTGTCCAGGTGGCTTTTGAACTTCTCCAGAGATGGAGACTCCACAACCACTCCGGGCAGCCCATTCCAGTGCTCTGCCACCCTCAAAGTAAAGAAGTTCCTCTTCATGTTTAGATGGAACTTATGTTCGAGTTTGTGCCCATTATCTTTTGTCCTCTTATGGGGCACCACTGAGAAAAAACTGGTCCCATCCTCTTGACACTGACCCTTTAAGTATTTATTTTAATTGATCAGATCCCCCCTCAGCCTTCTCTTCTCCAGACTAAAAAGCCCCAAGTCCCTCAGCCTTTCCTCATAAGAGAGATGTTCTAGGCCCCTAATCATCTTTGTAGACCTTTGCTCTACCCTCTCCAGCAATTCCATGTCCTTTTTGAACTGGGGAGCCCAGAACTGGACACAACACTCCAGATGGGGCCTCACCAGGGCAGAGTAGAAGGGCAAGATAATCTCTTGGCCATGCTTTTCCTGATGCACCCCAGGATGCTGTTGGCCTTCTTGGCCACAAGAGCACATTGCTGGCTTGAGGTCATCCTGTTGTCCACCAGGGCTCCCAGGTCTTTTTCCACAGAATTGCTCACCAGCGGGTCAGCCCCCAGCCTGTACTGGTACATGGGATTATTCCTCCCCAGGTGCAGTACCCTACACTCGCCCTTGTTGAATTTCCTCAGGTTCCTCTCTGCCTAACTCTCCAGCCCATCCAGGTCTCACTGGATGGCAGCAGCGCCTGCTGGTGTGTCAGCCAGCCCCTCCCAGTTTTCTGTCACCAGCAAACTTGCTTAGTCCTTTCATCCAGGTCATTGACAAATATATTAAAGAGGACTGTATCCAGTACTGACCCCTGAGGAACACCACTTGTTACGGACCTCCAGATTCTGTGCCACTAGTCACAACCTTCTGAGCTTTGTGTTTCAGACAGTTTTCAATCCACCTCACCATCCATTCATCTAACCCAGACTTCATGAGGATTTTGTGGGAGATGATGTCAAAAGCCTTGGTGATGTCAACACAGACAACATCCACTGCCCTCCTGTCTATCCATCCAGTCATATCATCATTGAAGGCTATCAGGGTAGTCAGACATGGTCTCCCCTTGGTGAATCCGTGTTGACTACTTCTGATAGCTTTCTTTTCCTCCATATGCTTTAAGATGGTGCCCAAAAATGAGCCATTCCACCATCTTTCCAGGAATGGAGGTGAGGCTGACCAGCCTGTAGATTCCTAAGTCCTCCTTGCCCTTTTTCAAGGCTGGAGTGACACTGGCTTTCCTCTAGTCCTCAAGAACCTCACCTGTTCTCCAGGACCTTTCAGAGATGATGGAGAGTGGCCCGGCAATAACTTCTACCAGCTCCCCGAGCACTCATGGGTGCATGCCATCAGGACCCATGGACTTGCAGATATCCAGTTTATTTAACTGTTCTCTAACTTGATCTTCTCAACCAAAGGGAAGTTTTCCTTCATCCAGACTTCTCTGTTACCTCCAAAGTCTGGGACTCCTGAGGGCTGGCCTGAGGCAAAGGCAGCAAAGGCAGCATTCAGCAACTCCACCTTTCCTGCATTCTTTCTCACCATGGCACCCATCTCATTCAACAGCAGTCCCACTTTTTCTCTAGTTTTCCTTTTGCCTCCAGTATACTTGAAAAACCCCTTCTCGTTGACTTTGACAACTTTGGCTAGGTTTAATTCCAAGGAGACCTTGGCTCTCGTGGTTTCATCCCTACATACTCTAATCTAATTCTTGTAGTCTTCCCAAGTGGTCAGTCCTTTCTCCCATGCGCTGTAAACTTCCTTCTTCCACTTGAGCTTTTTCAGAAGCTCCCTCTCAATCATGCAGGTCTCCTGCTTCCCTTGCCTGATTTTTTGCACTTAGGGATGCACAGATAGAGCTTGGAGGAAGTGAAATTTCAATATCAACCAGCTCTCTTAAGCACCCTTACCTTCCAGAGCCCTAACACATCGGATTTCTCCTCTTTTCTTGAAGCGGTCAAAGTTAGCCCTCCTGAAGTCCAAGGTTTCAATCCTACTTGTTCTTTTATGCACACTACCCATGATCCTGAACTTTATCTTTTCATAATCACTACAGACAAGGCTGCCCTCAACCTTAATGTCCTTTTTTTTTGTCAGAACTAAGTCCAGTAGTACTCCTCTCTTGTTATCTCCTCCAGCACCCAAGTCAAAATGTTATCATACACTGGAGAAACCTCCTGGACTGTACATTCTTGGCTGTGTAGCCTTCCCAACATATGACAGGGTGACTGAAATCCCCCATGAGAAACTTCCCCATCCTGATCAGGTGGCCTGTAATAAACACCCACACCAGCATCTCCCTTAATCTTCACCCACATGCTCTCAACACTCTCTTCACCTGCCCCCAGGGAGAGCTTTGGGGACATGTCTTCACACTCTATTGATTCCTCAACATAGAGGGCAACACCTCCACCCTTCCTTGTCTGTCCCTTCTAAACAGCTTGTAGCCATCAATAGTGACATTCCAGTCATAGGATTCATCCCACCAGGTTTCAGTAATGACCACTATATCATAGCTTTCCAGCAGCACCATAGCTTCCAGCTCACCCTATTGTTGCCCATGCCGTGTGCGTTTCTGCAGAGGAACTTGTTGATGTTGCAGAGTCAAAAGCTGGGCTGTTGGCTATGCCACCTTCTTAGGAAAACACCTCCTAAGGTGTCTCACAGGTGTTTCCATGTTGACTTTAACTACCTCAGGAGCTCATCTCCTTAAGACTTTGACTGCAATGCAGTGTCCCCAGCATGCCTCAGGGCAACAAGCTGAAAGACCCTACTAGCACTCCATCCCTCCAATCCTGATGTGTCATCCCACAGTCTTGCCACAGACAAGCCTGAAATTATTATCTGCACCCCCCCTTCACAATGACACAAATCAGCTTAGATAAGCACTGTTAAGCACTGTGGTTAATAAATTACTAGGAAAATGCAGGTTGTGGAAGAAAAGCAAGTGAAACTTGTGTTTTTGTCATGATGCCCAAAAAATAAGATTGATTCTCTTTTCTGTTTCCTTGAAAAAAAAAAATCAGCCTTGAAAGCAGTTTAGCCAACTCAGGCCAAAGACACTTGTTACAGCACCCCAGGATATTTGTTCCAAGAAAAAGGGTAAGCTTTAGTCCATGAAACTAAATTTGACCATTAAAGAGACATAGCATAACAAAGACCATAGCATCAAAGTGCTTTACAAACTGCTGGAATCTGGCTGCCTGAACTCCTGTAGGGTATGAGGTACTGCAGTGGTGAAGGTCAGTAAGAAGGTGTTAGATAACGGTAAGGGAAAGGATCTACAGATAAATGAAAACTGAATCAGAAGAAACAGTGCGCTATTACTTTGAAAATTCTCCTGGAACATCTCAAGCTCACAAACAAAAATGAAGGTTGTATATTTAAGTGTATCATAAAATTACTTAAATAAGCCAGGAGACTTTTCTCACCTCAAAAAGCTGAAATGTATGTATTTAATGCAAATGTCACCTGTGGGTATTTCAGATTTTTCTTAAAAAGTTTATTAGATAAACGTTTATTACATAAGTTTCACGTCTTTCTTTTGTGTTTGTTTTGTTATTTCTGCCAAGATCCATTTTAAACTTTAAGGGTATACCTGTTCAAAGTCAAGGTGGAGAGGTGGAACTTCCTATTTTTGTAGGAGTAAAGACAAAAATAAAATAAAAGAAAAAGGCAAAGACAACAGCAAATAAGCAATTCTTCAATTATTCAACTGTATACTTCCATAAGAATTTCTTACTCATCTCTTTGTCATATTCAAAAATATTAAAGCAAAGTAGGCAATATTTTTGTGATCTCAGGATTGCTTGACCATGGATATTTGCAGGAAATGCATGAGACCAAGCTTTTTGATGCCTGAGTGTCTAATACACAGAGAAGCACTGAGATATTTACATATTTTCACTGGTAGGTATTGCACTATTGTTCATAACTCTTCCTAATACATTTATAAGAGAATGTTAGACACATACTGTAACATACAGAATGTATTTATCTCATTATTAATGGCTGTCTACCAAAGTCAAGGTAACAGGGGGCTGTGTGAAAAAGGCTGTTGTGTTATGCTAAATTCAATCAGAAGATCAGCAAGTGTTAACATGTAGTGGGAAGAACAAACAGGAAATCAGAGGTTTGGGTGGATCACTTCCATTCTAAGACAAGAAACCTAACATAGAAAATAAACATATATTATTTAGTGTTATAATAAATAGTTGTCCTAATATTTAAAGGGGACAGAACACCATTTGGAAGCCGGTATGGAATGCCTTAAAAAGTCTTAGAAGTCTTGCCCTGATACTCATCAGGAGGAGCAGAAGTAGCCTAATTCATCTGCAATCCTTTTCAAAGTGCTTGATTTTTACAATTAACAATGTCTTATTTCTATCATATTTTTGTATACTCTTGTGTGAGACTAGAGAGCTTAATTCCATGATGTTGTTACTACCTTTCCCCTGCTAGACAAAGTAACATATAAAGGAAAATCTGAAGGGGAATATTAATTAAAAACATCAGAAAATGTCAGAAGGAAATAAAATGAGAGCTTAAATGTGTATGTGGGTGAGTGTGTGCGTGGTACTATTATTGACTCTATCCCTCTCTTTTCTTCCCTCTTACTCAGTCTCTAAGATTTAAGAAGGAAATAAAGATGAACCATATTGACTTAATCATCTTTCAGCTTCCATTCCTTTTACTATAAACTCAATGCTGTGGATGGACATGAATTTCAGAAGTTGCTTCTTCATCACTACCCATTTTCTATCACTTCATGGCTTGAGTCTTGGAAAACAAATTGATGAATCTTTGATATGATATTATTTCTATAATGTGTAACCTGTGAAAGATGCTACATTTACACCCTACAAAATAACACCCTTACATCTCTCTGAGAAAGCATGTGTAACAGAATATCAGACTTCTAAGTACTTCACCGTGCACATTTTTCATTCTAAAATAAACAATCCTAAAAATGAAGTAAACAATCTTTATCTCTGATTAATTTTGATGCTAGTATTAAAAGAAGCTATGAGACTCAGATAGTCCTGACTATTGGATCAGCTCTTGCACAGTAAAAGGAGGACCATTGTGCAGGCATCCTGAGGATTATCCTGCTTACTTCTCTGTATTTATCACACAATAACCTTCCAATTACTCCTGATTTAGTATTTATTAGAGGGTGATTGGAGATGGTAGAGAGGGAGAAAAAGAGTTTTAAGAGATATGCTCAGAATGCTAAATACAGGCAGCTGCCAAAAAGCCTGTAGAAGCCACGGTAATTCACCTGCAATAGAGGATCGGCCACTGATAACATATATAACCAAAGTAAATAAACCCCACAATGACGAGAAAATAAAGCATGCATATTAAAAACAAAACAACTATTCACAATTAATTTAGGGAGAGAGAAACTTCATCTAATCAGTTATCAATTAGCTAATGAAAGGTCAAACACTGCTGACTGAAAGCTCTATTGTCAAGACTTCTTCCCACAATGTGAATAGCAGATCTAGTGGCATGAGCAGCAAGAGAGCAAGAAAGCTTCAGAGTGAAGACATGCTCTGCAGGCTACCCATTTTCCAGCTTCCTTCTGTCAGACACTGCCAGACTGCTTTAATGGTATGAGATACAGAGGGTAGAGAGATAATAAGCTGAAAGAGAGCAATTTTCTAAGGGAAAAAATGAGATGGTGTTGAGCACCTAACAGCTGCCAATCAGAATTAAATGATACTATGAGGATACTTACCTGATTGTTGATGAATGACAGTCTAACAGGTCTTACTACTCTTCAATCTACCCTTTTGTATATAAATGAAAACAGATTCCAAAATATAAAAAATTGGAAGATTTTGATCTGCCATGTTTGAATTCTCTCTCATTACAAATGAAAAATAAGTAATGAAATACACATTTATTCAAACTGAAGACTCCCTTTCCTCTAAACACCTGTATTATTTTATAGAATTATTCTAAGAGTATGATCTGATGGGATTTTTATGCTCTCATTCATGCTAAATTTACTACCTCAGTTTAATAAGTTCCTAAAGAGCATCAAATGTTCTTATGTTGGTTTTTTTTTTTTTTTTCCCTCCAGTGAAATTGGGGAAAAAATCTTGATTGGAGACACATAGAATACATATTAACTTGAGAGTTAGGTAAATTCCAGGACCTCAGCATCAATAAATGCTTTCATGACCCATCTTAAAACAACTTTTTCCTGTCTGCTAGAATTAGAGTAATTTCAAAAGCAATCCTCAAAGTTAGCTTATTGTGAGGAGGTAATGGATTTTAATGTGAAAGACTTTACACTATACTGAGAAATAAAGAAATTTTATGGAGACATAGGTGAAAAGAAAAGCTATGCTATCAGCATTGCAATCTCTTTATTACAACATTTCTAGGATTTGTTATCCTATCATGTTATCCTATCACTTTCTTGTAATTTAGTTTCATGTGATGTAGAAAATAAAGGTATTGTAAACAGTTCTCCTGACAACACAAATTAAGCGTGAAACACAGCAGCGTGGCTATGATCCTTGCTTTTAAAAATGTTGCTATTATTGCATATTATATCTTTTTTTATTTATTTACTCCACCTGCTTGTAAAACAGAAAAATAAATAACCTATCACAGTATGGAGGGAAAACTGTAAACTCTCCCCAGTTCACAGAGAATAGACAGGGGGAAGAAATTACATATTTTGTTCCTGGGATTTCTATCAAGTATTAGCTGATCTTCTAGGTATCATAGAGTAGACCGTACTAGCTTCACAACCTCAAGGGCAGATGCATATTTTTATTTCATAGTAGCTGTGAGAGTTGGAGAAAATTCCTGACTTAGAATTCTCCAACAAAAGCTTCCTTGCATCCTTCAACCTTTTCTCCTCTCAGACATGTAGGAAAAAGAGCAGGAATCCAGCTTGCCTCTCAATATAAGACATCGCTTCTCTACAGTGTAGTAATCCCAGATAATTCAGGAGGAAGGATACTGACCTTTTGTTTAAAAGGAAAAATGGAGGAAAGAGAGGTCGGAGAAGACTACACAAAGAAAACCCACCCTCTCTCATAGTCTTCTCTGAGAAAGATCCTCAGACAGAAAATAATGCAAAATTAAACCTTCAATTTTCAAAGCACTAAACAAAAACAAATCATTCCTAACATCATCCACTGAAGTACATACATATCACCTCCTTTCTTTTAATACAGAAACTGAAATAAAAAAGGTATTTGGGGCTGAATTTGTAATAAAATCACTTGATAAATAGAGATTCAACTCAGGAATTTTGGACTCAAGCCTTGGACTCAGGCCTGAAAGTCTAATAAAGAGAAGAAAAACCAGGGTAAGTTACTGTAATTTTTGTTACAGTTTTCAAGTCATTATCAGAGCCCACCTAGGTTGTAAAAACAAATAACTGACTGCTGATAGAGGAGAAATTATATTCATACTAACTCACATTCATAGGTCTTTCCCTTTCAGAATAAAACCATCGTCTCTGGAGCAATCCTTTTCACATCCTGTTAGTAAAGAGCTACGTTGTGAACCAGGTAATAATGGCTGTTACCTGCAGTGTGACTTGCATTCACCATTCCCCTCTCATGTCTCAGAAGGCAGGAACTGTGCACTGAAGTCAAAGGAGCCTAAATCTTTTCTATCTTATTACCTTAAAGTAGGTCCAAAAACTAGCATACCACCTCTATACAAATTCTTTTTTTCACAGTGAAATCCACAAGTAACTTCATAACAAAGTAATTAATGAAACAATGAAGCACCTCTTAGAGTGAGTCCAGAGGAGGGCCACGAAGATGATTAGAGAGCTGGAGCACCTCTCCTATAAAGACAGGTTGAGAGAGTTGGGAGACTTAAGGAAAGACAGTGAGGGACTATTTGTCAGGGAGAGTAGTGATAGGATGAGAGGTAACGACTTTAATTTGAAAGATGGAAGATTTAGATTAGCTATTAGGAAGAAATTCTTTACTGTCATGGTAGTGAGACACAGGAACAGGCTGCCTAGAGAAGCTGTGGATGCTCCAACCCTGGAGGTGTCCAAGGCCAGGCTGGACAGGGCTTTGAGCACCCTGCTCTAGTAGGAGGTATCCCTGCCATTGGCAGGGGGGTTGGAACTAGATAACCTTTAATGTCCCTTCCAACTCTAACCATTCTATGATTCTATATACAAAGTCCAATTATGATTACGGTGTGATTGCAAGCTAAAAGGTAAAGATACAGTTATATTATACAATATATGGTGGTGTTTTCACTTTAAGATTCACATGTTATAGGTCTTTTGCTGCAATCTACATTGTTCTTTTATGTATGTGTTTTTTTTAACTCAATACATCATTTAATAATACATGACAAAACCCTTCTCTTAGAACCAAACCTCTCCAAGCAAGATATGGTGTTAAAGGTGGGTCTAACTCTAACATCATGAAATTAGCTTGATAGCGGATGTGTGAACAGTTGGAGAAAGCAGACAGCACGGATGAGACGAAACCGTACTCCTGGAGTCTCTTACAAGGCCACAGGCAGGGCTGGCTGAAGAATAATGACTGAGAGAAATTCTGTGTACCATTTCCAGAATAAAGGCAGCAGGTGAGTGATGTATGAAGCTTGACCTTAGCTGCCAAACTGTCCAGCTCACTTCCATGTCAAGAATGATGCTATTCCCTTTGCCAATTCCTTGCTGGAGGCACAGTCTGTTTGACCCTACATAATTCTTTACCTTCGCTGACAGTTCACCTCACAGCTTTTACTCCACTATCAAATTTTCCATTTTTTTGCATCTGAGCATGGAGACCTGCAAGTCTATCAGGTCTTTCCTAGATCTGTTTCTACTGTCCCTGAAACATCAGTAAGATCAGTGACTACACTGGTAAGCATTTCTATAACACAACAAAAAGTAGACCCAGGTGATTTGAAGACAGTTTGGAGAACAAATATGTCACTACAAACCAGAAATCTTCCAACCAGCCAAAATATTTCTGAATGTAGCATCAAGTATTTCTATAATCCAAATGAATCTGATGACTTAATCTGGTTTTATCTCTTATTAATCACTCCCATTATAGTTTCTTCCTGTCTCTGCTTCCTGATTCCTCTTATTTTTGCAATGTTGTTACTAAACGTAATGATGTTCCTTTTGTCTCAAGAAGGATATGAGCTACAAATCACTACCAGTTCAGACAAGTATCGCTATCACTACCAGTTCAGACAAGTCACTATGTGCACACCATGTTTTCATATTTCACCCTAGATTGACTACTGTCATAAATGAGATACTGAGATAAACAATTCAGTGGTGGCAATGATAAAATTCTTGTATTTTAGCCACTTACTTTGATTTACTTAAATTAGGGGTATCCATATGGAAGAAATTTTGCTTTTTTCTAATGTCACAACTACAAAAGCATAGAGCACAATCTGAGACATATTATTTCAGCAGAGAAGACAGACATTTGACTGCCTTTCTACGACAAAGTTGCAGTGTTTATATGTTGTAGAAACCAGGTCTAAAGAGCCAATATGATTAGACTCTTCTAGATATAATTCAGTTAGAAATAACGTTAAACTAACTTCAGTACCTGTTCTCCTAAGTAATGAGAAGATCGTCATAAACAGAAAGAAACATATAATGTGCCCCCTAAAAAATGAAGTCGTTAATGTGGATGTACAGTGTTGGAGAATGAATTCACAATTGGCATACAATGATGGCAACAGCAACCACAAGCCAAATTCTTAACTTCCATATGGTCACTCGGCATGGTTGGTGTACTGGAGTGCTCAGACAATTTCTTGTTAACGAAGCGCCGTTGGGAGCCATAACCAACCAGCTGTCATAATTTAGACTGTGTTTGGAATAGGATCAGCCTCAGGGACAGAAAGCCATTGTTGTTCCATTGTGTAACTTTGTTGTGGGCCTACAGAACTCATCTGTGGCATAAACAACCAAACAAAAAAAGCCCATACATGCATTAAAAATAGTGCCCTCACATGCTCATGGGAAATAGTTGATTTTTATTAAATATTTAAGAAAAAAAAATACTTCAACACACCTATTTGCATATCTTTTCCCTGTACGACTGGATGCTAGGTGCCCACCTAGCTAGGCATTCTATCACTCCCCTCCTCAGGTGGACAGTGGAGAGAAAACCTAACAAAAGGCTTGTGGGCCGAGATAAGGATGCAGTGATCACTCATCAATTACTGTCACAGGCAAAACAGACTCAGGGAAATTACTTCAATTTATTACCAATGAAAATCAGAGTATTATAATAAGAAAATAATAAATAAATCATGGTGAGCCTGCCTCACTATGGTCTTCAGCATGGGCTACAGAGAATCTCTACTCTGGCTCCTGGAGCACCTCCTCCCCCTCCTTCTTCAGTGACCTTGGTGTCTGCAGAGTTGTTTCTCACGTCTCACTCCTCTCTCCACTGCTGTTTTCTCAGCAGTTCCCCCCCCCCCCTTCTTAAATATGATATCACAGAGGCACTATCACTATCTCTGATTGGCTTGGCCCTGGCCAGTGGCTGGTCCATCTTGGAGCTGGCTGGCTTTAGCTCTTTTGGGCATAAGGGAAGCTTCTCGTAGCTTCTCACAGAAGACATGACCATATCCTCCCCACTACCAAAACCTTGCCATACAAACCCAATACATTCCCTTACAGATCAGTTCCAGTGATCTATACGGTGAGACATAACAGTTACGGAAATAACAGTTTTCTCAAAATCACAAGGGTACCAAGAAAGCTCCAAAGCCTCAGAGGCTTGAAAAACTGCAGGTAGAAATCAGGCTGAGCATAAATATATTTTGTTTGTTTGTTGTGTTGTTTGTTTTGTTTTGTTTTTAAATCTAGAACACTAAAGTCTATATATTTGTGTTTTTTGTGTTTGACAGTACACTAATTTCTAACTGGTCTTGTTCATCCTTGTAATTCAGATGTGTTATCAGCCACACACAAATTAAGAATCTGTTCTACTCTGGAATTTACCTGTGACAATTGCAAATACTTGCTAGTGTGTGAGCTTTCCACAAAAAGGCAAAAGGGTCCCTCACTTGATTAGTTTACTGTTTGCAAAAAAAGTAATCTGAACAAGGTTACTATGCCTGGTGGGATACAGACTTTGGAGACATCCCAAAGAATGCACGCATATCTAACAGTGTATCTGAAATGGCATGTAACTTGTGATAATCTCCCATATGTCATGATAATAACCTCAGGCAGAGAGAGAGAAAGAGACTGCACTAAATATTATAAGCTTCTCTACAGTGAGAGAATCTTGGGAAAGATAAGCTCTTTTCCCTTAAAGCATTCCCCTCATAATTAGCTTTTAATTATATAATCTATCTTCATTTATGGTCTTTTAAATATATATTCATTGTTATCTTATCTGACAGTTTGTCGTCTTTAGCAAATGACCTTCATCTCCAAAATATTCTTTATGGACAGACAATACTGTGCTGCAAAGAACAGCTTAAAAACAGAAATTTAAGATTCATGAGAGAACAGGCAGTTGTTTGATAATGATTTACTTTGTAATAGTGGATAAGAAGTAGTATAGCCTGTAATACTAATGATTTATTTATCTGGTTTTACAATAAGCCATTGCCACAATTTTTATTGACATTTCCTTTTTGTCATTAAATGTCACTGGTAAAGATTATTCATCTCATCTTTCTGTGATAATATTCATGAGAAAGCTAATGAATGGCAGTGAGAAATACTGCAACCATAAGGAAGAGTCAACTGCAATATAGTGCTCGGAAAACACACACTGCTGATTAACAACATCGTTTAGCATGTCAGGTGTCATCATAAGGACTGTTGATGTCTTTTAATACCACATATGTGAAGTGAAAGATCAAGCTTTGGGGTGTAAAAAGAATTCTTCATCTCCAAAATATAAATGACCAGCCAAAGAAGATGCAACCAAGAATGGAAGTGCTATATGGGCTATATATGTGCTGTATTGTAGAAAGAGACAAAAGTTCCAAACAAACCTTAAGGAAGCACTACTTTGTTACTAGCACTGAAATGTGTTCACAAGTCATTCACCGTGGATGTGACCGCTGCTTGCCTAGGATTATTTCATTAGAAGAGTTAAGCTATTTTAAATTTTAAGACCTCAGAACAGGCTTCCTTCTGATCTTCACCTAGGTTATTAATCGATTGGATTGATCAGGAAAAATAGTCCCTGAGAAAGTAAAAGTCCAGAAGCAATTTCTCTGGCACAGTGTATTTTCCCTCACTTCACTACTTTTTAGGGATACACTTGATGGAGGCAATAATGAGCCCCAGCTGGGAGGCTTCTTATTTTGTTGTTTGTTTGTTTTAACTAACTGGGTACTTCCCCTACATGGTGATATGAGCACTTCAGCATCATCACAGAAATATGCAACATCTAATAAGTCACAGTAATAAGCAAAATTACTGTTTTGTATTTTAATATATACATCTTTAATCATCTTTTGTTAGACCTTTGTGGTTTTTTGGTTTGCATGTTTACTTTTACTAAATGGAAGATTAAAAAATGATGAACAGAAAATATACTGTATATTTTACAGATATTAAGGCAGGGGAAATACACTCTTTGCAGATGTGCTATAGCAATTATTGAACATGAATACTCAAGTAATTACTATGTTAAATACCTTATTCAAATAGGCAGACTACAAATTAAAGCTAACTCAGTTTGTCTGAAATCCATAGCTTGCCCTGAAGTGGCAATTTTGTCTTTTTTTTTTCTTGTTTTTGCTTTCTTTTTAAACAAAGAACAATGAACATGAACATTTTAAGTAGAATGGCCTATGTTGTCTACATCTGTACCTTTGACATCATACCAAGAAGGAGTGAGGGTATATCTACTCAAGTTACTAAACAAGAACAAATAGGGTAAATTAAAATAAATTAACTAGAAACAAAATATGTGTTTAATTCAGTATGAACAGGATGCAAAATCAAATGGTATAGAATGTTTTTTCACCCTGAATGTATTTCATTGACAAAAAGACAGGGAATTTACACTCCACCTCACTAAAGTGAATAACAAAGGGTTGTTAGGGATGAAACACATATGCATTCTAGTGGAGCAAACCAAAAAAATTCAGGTGTGTAAAGTGTCTTCTTTCCCTTCTATTCTCTTATAATGTTAATCTATTAATCTAATTGATCTTCCGTTCTCAATAATCCAAAAAAAATGGGATATCATAAATGACATGGACTGAAAGAGTTCTCCCCTCTGAATATCTCAACATTAAAAAATTCAGATATTCCTTCTAATGTATTTTCTACAAACCGAGTCACCAGCTAAAACCAAACAATAACAAAACTGAAGATGCAGTCAACCTGTTTCCAGACCAGTCCCTGGAGGAATGTTAGTCCCCCAAAGGGACTTAGAAGTAAGCACTTAGCTGTTCAGAATAGCCAGGCCTAGTCATTTCTGCATAACACCAGAAGCAAACTTTCTTGGGAAACTAAGGAAAATGCTGACTGATAGGATAGGTGGCAATTGATTTAAGTGTTGTACTTTGACTAAAACAGCGATTAGTTACCTAAGTTATCTGTGGAACAGATGGCATCTTAGGAGGAGAAATGAAGGATACATAATTTCATTTGAGTAATTTTAGGAAGGTAGATTTGGGAGAAGTAACATAAAAATTTAATGGAATACTAATACACTGTAATCACTATATCAACAGTACAGTTTATCTGAAAATAAGAATACTCTGTAATAAATTCTGGATTACTTTCTTCAGCACTTTTTATTATAAGAAAACCACTTTTGGTTCTGTTTAGTACTGGGGCAGTGTATTTAAAACCAGAGATTAATATGGCATGGTATTGTTTTAATGTTTCTAGTAGACCAAGTTGTTAACCAGCAAAACTAGATACAGTTTTGTTCAACCAAAGAGAGCAAAAGAAAGAAGACATGGAACTGAATTCTTAAAGACCATGGATGAGGTATCCAACTGGCATATACCTCAAAGGGGTAAAACAGCATTATGAACTTTCCAAGCTTCACAAAGTATGTAGACTATGTTAAAATGAAAATAACACTGAAAAATTAAATAGAAATCCATTTAGAGAAAAAATCATGTGGTTTCTTTTAGACCTTTAAAAGTTACATAGTCTCAGCCAACATATTTGTAGAGACTCACTTTATATTCAACAGAAAAGGAAAAAGAGTTTGTCTTCAGAGAATAATTCTGCCAGCTATCCCAATCATACACTAAATACAGAAGTGAACTAGAAGACTTGGTCAGGTTGGATGACTAGCTTTTGTCCTCTAAAGCTAGGCAAGATGAATGACATAGTTAAGAACAGAAAAAAGAGTGACTACAGGTAAATTAATCCCGAGGAATCTGATAACAATGCTTACTAAACTGATGAGATTTTTCCACTGTAAATTTTTTTTTTTCTGTTGGAAACTGCTTTTCTACTTACATAAAATATTTTTGGGAGAACTTCCAATTGTAACAACAAGATACTTTCACTAGACAGCAGGACTGGAACAAGGTGAGGAAATTAGGGGTCCTGAGCACTCCTCTCACCTTGCAGAGGCTTCAATGGACTCAGGAAATAAAGAGAAAAGGCGGGGAGGAAAGACTTCCACCTTCCACTTTTACCTGACCTTCTGGAAGGTTCTTCTAAATTTTATCCTGTGGGATAATATGTCATTGGGCCTGAACAGATTTTTTGGGAACCTTCTGCTACTCCTCCATCCTCTCCACCAAGAGAGGAGAGAAAGAAAAAATAATTATTTTATTTTTCACCTTAATTTAAGATGGCCTTCTTTTGTTGCTTGCATATATATGAATTTTTTTATACTGTCAACCATTCCCAAGGGATGGAATGAAATGAGGTCACTTGAGAGCTAAAGAATGGCATATTGCACAAAATCACTGGCCATATGTTATTCGTCTTGGATAATTCCTGCTAAATCAGGAACTAAAGGAGAACAATAACTATCTATTCTGTGGTCTAGAAGCAAAGGAAGGACCTGATTAGGCTATGAGAGAGTTTTAGGGAACACAAAGTACATGTCAAGCTAAGCATCAATGTCTCATGAAATTCATGTCGTAAAATTAATTTAAATAATTGTTTCAAACCATGGCTTTAATGGCTTTAAACCCTAATGAAAGAACCTAAAACAAAAGCACCCTAAGCCTAATGACAGAGGACAGAGCATAAGCAACTAAAGGGCTTAGGGTTAGGTCTAGTTGCATTTAACAACCTCATTATTGAACAGAAAAGGCACAAAGGGTTCACAGAGATCAGAAATACAATAATGAAAAAACATTGCATGTAGTTTTACAGTACCTAATTTAAAGAAAAACTTTCTGAGGGATAACCCCCCACCTCACAAACCTTAGGCCTGAAAATTACTAATCACAAAGATGTGTGACTTCAAAAGGGATTGTACTTCTCTCATCTAGGGCCACCTAATAAGCACTTGCTTCTCTGCTATCTGTGAAAAATATCAATGCTAGGCAGATGGAAAGGTATAACATAGATGTTACATCTTTACAATAATGTCCCCAAAGACAGAGGAGTCCCGCTGTTGGGGCGGAACCAACATTAAAGGTTTGCTGTGGTATTTCCAGTAGCTGTGATTTAAAAGTGATAGGCTTGTATATGTTACAAGGTTAGATCACCAGTGATAGCCATGCACTACAAAAACCCGAGGAAATATTAAATGATAAAGTCATTAAGAAAGTAATAATAATTTTGTTTATGTCAAATTATCTGAGAGCACTTCAAAAACAATGCCATTAATAATATTTACATATTCATCTCATTTTAAATGTCTCATAAAAGTAAATCCTACATAAAGCTGTTTTTTAGACAGAAATCTGGCAAACTGAAATGATGCGTACCTGAATCTGAGAATTTTCTTTTTTTATTGTCTGAAAAAGATACTGGAGCCTAACAAATTAATCTTTAAATTTAAGAAGCACAACAAAATAGGACACACAAAAAATATACTGTATTATACCTGTATGTGTTTCTACAATTCAGTCTTTCTATTTTCAAGGGAATTTGTCAAGAAACTAGGTTCTGGTATGATTTAATTTGTTTTTTCAGGAATAAAAAGCAAAGATATCAGCTGTAACACGTAATTCAGAAAATAGCTTTTCCAACAAATTTAATAAATTTTTTTGCAACACTACATATAACCTTGAAAGTATATAACTGTAAAAAGAAACATGTACATTTAAAAAATTAAAAATTACTGTTTTGAAAGAATTACTATAGTCTATCACATAAAACCATACTGTTATAAATATAGCATTAGATAAGAAAAGCAGACAAAACATTTAATCATCTAAGGAGGATCTTGCTAACCACAGCAATTAAAAATAGGGGTCAGTTCCCTTTTTGCTTGAATCTGCTTATTTTTACTACAAAGCATAGCAGGTGTCTCTTGCCTCAAAGTTCATACTATCTAAAATACACTTGTTTTTCATTAATCTTATAGTCTCCTTTCAGAGAAAATTTTTAAATCAGGTCTGAAAACTCATAAATGCAGGGAAAATCCCCCCTTAATTTGAAATTCATTTAACTTCAGTGAGGACAGGCACATTAGCACACCTTTAAATAAAAGCTAAGTTATACAGCTATGACTGAAGCAGAAAGTTTTCAAGAAATTTCAAATCTCCAGCTAATTTAACCTGGATAGCAGGGATAAAAATTTAAAAAGCAAATTGAGCTGATAGAGTAAGTCTCAAAGTTTTGCAACACAGATTGTATCTTGTTTCAAGGAAGTATTTTTGTGAATTGCTGTCAGCATGGAAGAGTAATTTTTGCTCAGGAATAAATTTTGCCTAACATTAAAAACAAAACAAAACTCAAAAAACCCCAAACTAACCCAAACCAAAACCTCAATGGGAACTACAAGAGAAAGTAAGGTAATTTGTTTAAAAAAAAAAAAAGAAGAAATGTTCTCTGGCAGAATGTTGCTTTTTTTTCTAATTTGATTTTGATTCTTTGCTATTTTAGCCAATTGCAACATGTAGAAAATCTTATAACCCAATTCCTTTGGGTTTTGTGGGGTTTTAAGACAAAAAAATAGCTCATTTTACCTAGATTTTAAGTATTTGAATTGCACTATGGCTTTAATGTATATCCACATTAATACAGTTCCTAGTATATTGGAGGCAAACAAATCTAAGGCAGCAAAAACTACATAAACAAGCAAACAAACAAACCACAGCAGGAACCATTATCACTAATTAGTGCTGTTATCACTAGTTGGCTAGTAATTGAGTTGGAAGTCCCTGAATTTAACACAGGAATAAGCATGGTATAACTGTATTGTAAACAGACAAGAGAAGATACTATTGTCATGACAAATTGCATTGGTGTATATTTTATTTCTGATAATACAGTAAATCTAAAATAAATTTCCATATAGGTATAATTTAAATGACAATTACTCATAAGCATTAGCGCGAATTTCATTTTTCAGAATGTGCCAACACACCAAACTGACCCGGATCAATCAAGACTACAAAGACAGAGCTGAATGATATCAAACCAAAAGGAGTGGTATGGTTCAATACTTGCCACAAAGGAGCTAGGGGAAGGAAATTAGTTCAGCAGACATTCTAGTAATATTCTATGTCTCCAAAGTATAACGTGATGTATGAAAGGATCTATATGCTCCTTGAGGTCTTTGAAATCCCAGTTGCTGTTAATTCCTTGCTTCAGTGAAATGCAGTGAATTTAACAATACCTCAAACTTATTAATGGCATAGCTTTGCAGGCAGCAGCAACACTACTGCTGTGTTATTCTGTATATTTCTACATCAATAATCTGTGAACATCCTGCAGCAAATTTTCATGTACTTTCTGTTGACCAATTTGGCAGAAAACATTCTGGCAAAGTGGATATCTGAATGTATTAGTTTATATAAAAGAGCTTTTGACAACTGTACATAGAAGGCTACAAGTTCAAATTTTGATCTGATCTAATACTTATTTATCTGTAAACTTTCAACACAATTCACTGGGACTTAGTTGCATAGGGATACAAAAGTCAGGGCTTAAAAAAAAAAAAAAAAAAAGACAAGAGCAATAAAACCACTGTCTTTAGCAAGTTTTATCTGATTCAATTGTTTTGATAATGCATGGGATTAAAATAAAATTCTTAGATTTAGGATTATGATAAAAAGTTTACCTATGCTAACTGCAGAATCAGATTCTTCTGATAAACATTTTTCTTCATGGCACCTGGTTGCATCCATGTGTTAAGTTTCCTGCAGCTGAGCTTTGAAGCAGCTTTATTCCTAATATTTAATTGCATCACTATGATGTAGTTCTTGGGGAAAAGAAGTTTAACTTAATTCTTTTGACTTTAAGCATTTTAATTGATTACCAAGACAATTGTGTTTTCAGAAAACTATCAGGAAACCT
Source organism: Nycticryphes semicollaris (assembly GCA_013400055.1). Taxonomy (NCBI): domain Eukaryota; kingdom Metazoa; phylum Chordata; class Aves; order Charadriiformes; family Rostratulidae; genus Nycticryphes; species Nycticryphes semicollaris. The sequence goes on from VXBJ01005012.1 coordinate 162,958, forward strand.
AAGATGAAAAATAATACAGTTTGTATAATCTAAGTAGCTAAATTGCACTACTTGTAATGACAAATATTGTCACTAATCTTGGTCTATAGGGATTTCCCTTTTTTCTCATTTTATGATAGATTGCAAAATGCTAGTTTTAATGGGATTTATGCAAACACAGTTAGAGAACATGCTCCATATTACATGTATTCACAGCATATTTTCCCACTCTGAAAACTACAATATTTACTGCTTTTTATAAAAGACATATGGTAAGTGAACTGAAAGTATACAAGGGGAGTCATTGCATTTCTAAACAAATCTTGATTAAAGGAACAGATTTTAGAACAGTTGAATAGCCATCAGAGTACTTGCTTCCAGGTCATCTCACTTCCAGGAAAACTGACCCTGAATCTCAGTCCATACAGGAGATATGGTTGACTGAAAGGTTGTGTCATTGCTTCTGAGCCATTATAGAAGCATTGTAAACCAGCAACAGAAAAAAAGTTTTGTCTGTATCCACTCATATTAGACTAAGAAGGCTGACGATTTCAACTTCAAGTGCTTAAAGTCTTTCATAACTTCAGGAGGCTGACATTCAACTTTTTCAGTGTAATTAAATTAGGTTATTTTCTCCATCTCCAATATGGATTTACTACCTAAAATAAGAGCCTAATTAAGTCCAGGTTGCAAATGACTTTGCATGTTTGATGTAGCTCTAAATTTTAGTGCTATCTCTAGTTTGCTTGCTTTGATAAATTATTGTTTGAAAGCAGTAAAAATGCAAAAAGTAAGAGACAATCTAACAGATTTTTATGATGCTTTTAGCTGCTTTTTGAGGTACAAAATAGTCTTGGGCTACTGCATGACAGAAATGCCTCAGCTTCACTTTAAAGCCAAAGGCAACATAATCTTGTCACCAAATTTATCTGTAAGCACTGAAGGCAGAAGCAACTTGCTTGTAAACATCATTCCACAGCATTCTAAAATGGGAGAGCAATCTTGACAGATACTATGTGATGTTCACTTAAGCTCTTAATGTCAAAGCCCTCAGTTCTGCCCCTTGTGAACTTTAGAGACATGGGAAGCTGAAGCACTGCAGAGTACTCAGCAAATCAAATTCCATTCTGGCACTAAGTATCTAAATTGTCAGTGCAACTTTTGATTCAGTGTGTGCTCTAGTGCATTTATTTGGTTATTAGTGTGAACAGAGCTCAAGGACCGGGAACAATTCATTTTCATTCCATGCTGGATTTCAGTGAGAAAGGTGCTTTTAGATAATTAATGCTGACTCCTCCTGCACATTGCCAATAAATATAATTTGCTTTAAGTATTAATTGGGAAGACTAGGGCAGAATTTCCAATAAGCAGTATTTTAATTTAAAGATCAGTGAGGTGAGAAAATTGTTTCAATGCCATATGAAAGATATATGATTACGGAGTTGGGGGATTTTTTTAAGGCAAAGCTCCTCCATGTTCAGTTTCAAGCACAGAAAATCTCTAATTCACCTTGAAAAAAGAAGTTATTTCACAAGTTTGCAAAGAGAATGAATGAAATCATCTGCCAGTGAATATTTCCCTCTAAGTCTTCTGTCCTTCCTAACACCTGTTCCCTTTTACAGCTTGCTCAGAAAAGCATTCAACTGCTATCAGGAACTGTAAGCGCTCATACTGACAAATACTATCTATGATGTACTGACTTGCCAGCTCAAGATCACTCTGTTTACTGACTCGCCCGTTTTGCCATTCCCTGTAGGACAATCTCTCTAAAGAGCATCCACTCGATTGATGTATTGAAACAGCTTTTCTGCAGCAATTCCTGTGTGGACAAACATTGAAAAGGTGCTTATACTGTTCAGAAAAAGAAACATAAATTTACAAGCTATCCACAAAACAAGGAACCTTCAGAACAAAAGTCTTTAAATATTTACGCTCTAGAGAAATGACAGCATGCTGTTTGTTTCCTATGATCATGCTCCAAAAGCAGCATTTGTGCTCATCTACAATATAGTGATCACACAGGGAGCCAATTCTTGTCCCAGATTCATTGCACTGGATCTGCTTTCTTCAGAGACAGAAAAAACTGTAAGACTGCTGTTTAAAACTAATAAAATCCTGACCGCTTAGTGCAACTCCCTAGATGGGTATCTATCTAACTTTTTAACTGTTGTTAAAGTGACTCTTTCAGAGATGGAGTCGTGAAAGCCATCATATTCTAATTGTCTGAAAACTTGATAGAACCAATATTCTTAGTATAGATCAAGTGTAATGAAGCACTTTCTTTCCCATAGGAAAGTCTTCCACTCATATTCTTTGATGCCAACTAACCTTCACATCTGCTATTTCCCTATTGATTGCTACAACTTGGCACTTTTGTCGAGTGTCTGATGAGGCAATTCTATTCAATGACACCACTTCCTCTTCAACAAAAGGAGTGCAGCAAAATAGCAGTGCGCTTCCTATACCTTCAGGGGAAACGCTGTGTGCAAATTATGCAAACAAACATGTAGTCATTATTTATATGCGTGTATGTGGAGAAGAGCGTGTTCCTTTTATACTGAACCATTGCCTATGTAAAATTATGCAAAGTAGAGCTGGTTTTGAATTTTTTAAGCAAATGAGGAGTCATCCTGGGTGCCACTTAAAAAATCCATCTCAAAATACATGGTATTGACTATGGAAATAAGCCTGAAATTAGTCATCACTTAAAATATGATCCAAACATGTATTTACAAATCAGTAATGCACATTAGAGAATTCCAGAACAAAGAGTATGGGTTTTTTCCTGTCCTTGAAAACAAAGACATCAAAGATTCTTTTTTCAAGTAAAATGAAATAATTTCTTCTTGACACATATTAACCTAATGGAGTATTTAATTTGAAATTAAAATGGGAAGTAATATCAATTACCTAATAGTCCTCATTTATAATACTGTGGGAAACACTAACATGACGAAAAGCACTGCATGTTTAAACTGTAGATCAAATATAATATTTTGGTTTCAAATAAACTGAAGCTATTAAACGATTGGTGTTTTGTTTGCATTTTACTTAGCCTTTCCTCTAATACAAGCTTCTGGATGTGTAATATTTAACTGATTTTCTTTTTGTTTTGAACCTTCAGATTGTTTCAGCTTTAATTGTCACAATTTGTTCTGTGCCTAGTCTTACTTGGGACTGGCTCTTTTTCTCTTTATTTTTTTTTCCTTGTACATTTTTAAGCCCAGATGCACAAAGATATTTAAACACCTAATACCTACTGAAATCAATAGAAACTTATTTGTGAAAGAAATATTGAAAGAATAAATAATTATATAGTTCCACTTTAGGACTTCCAAGTTGTAGAAATATCTTGATAGATTACTCTCACAATTATTAAGTTGAACCTGTACAACTAAGAAAAAAAATTATTTGGGAGCAGGACAGAAAAGAAAAAGGTATTCACCTCTTTAGTCAACTTTTCTACTAAAGACTAGAATCAGACATAATTCATTCTCCTGACATTATTTTAGCAAAACTGCTAAAGTTTCTAACTTATATCCAAATCAAGATTATGATTCACCTGTTACAGTTAACAGAACAGGGCCAGGAGTGAGGCCCATAACTGTCTACACCATATGTTAGCATCAAGCCTGGAGCAGTTTTGGCCTGCCCTCAGGAATAACCTCCCACATGATACCTAGGGTCCACCCCAAGATAATAGCTCAGGAGATGTCAAGTACACATCAAAGATCATTCCTAATAGGATGTTTTGTTCATGATCATCTAATTTGCATGCAAAAGAGAGTTAGCCCAGTGGCCCTGACTTTAAAAATTATCTTGGCCTGGTTTATTTACTACTGAAAATATAGCCTGAAAGAGTACAAGACAGAGACATATAAAACATTTAGAACAATATACCTGAAATACTATTTAAAGATTTCTGTGTGTATTTTACTTTCCTCTCTAATAAAGATTTCTTTATACATTTTACTTTAGTCTCTAAACAGTCTGTTTCACAATTCTTACTTCAAAATGTTGGGTCAGAAATAATTTTTTAAGGCAGCTACCAAAACTGGAACAGTCTTCACAAAAAGGTAGTTGATTCCCCAAGCCTGTCAGTGTTTAAGAGACATTTGGACAATTCCCTCAGTGATTTGCTCTAACTTCTGGTCAGCCCTGAAGTGGTCAGGCAGTTGGACTGGATGATCATTGTAGGTGCCTTCCAACTGAAATATTCTAGTCTAGTCTAGCTTTAATCACTTTCCCTCTGTTTCACTTTCTAAGCAAGAAGCACAATAGTATAGGAAAATAAAATTTGCAAAAGATAATTAATGATTGAAAATCCATTACAGGGTATATAGTTTGTTCTGGATGTGGGAAAATTTTATTTTTTATACAAACAACGTTATTAGCTTTTCTGTGTCAGCCTACTAATCTCCCATATGCATGGAGAAACCCAAACGTGAAAGAAACAAGAATCAATAACTTCAGTGTTGTCATCTTCCAGCTTCAAGGTGATTCTATATGCCAAAATGGTCCCTTTCCTCTGAATGTATTAAGGGTTGCTCTAACATTTGGAAATTAAACTATATCACAGTTTTGGAAATCCAAGTACTGTCTTAGAGGACGACAACACAAAAATGTTTGGAGCTTGAAGTACTTTTAGAAATAGTAATCTCTCTATATCATCAGATTTTTCATCATTTCTTGATTACACCTAATTAGCTTTAATAATTCAATGTCCCCTTTTTGCTGAACTGTACTTTTCAATTTAAAGTTTCCATGAAAATTTTGGCATAGAATAGGTCAAAATTACCACACACTTCCAACAAAATATGCAAACAATGCAAACACATTGCTGGTGTACACATCAAAATCCTACATCTGTCACCCTAATTTAATAAAACCAAATTAATTGGACTCATAAATGTTAAAAAATGGCAAGCCATACAGCAGATGACACAGCAACATCTGTCCTGCTGGTGAAGGATAAATGTACGCAACCTCTAACATGATCAAGTATATAGAGTTAGATGAGCAAAACAAAATAGTGGATTGTGGTTATTGTTTCTAATTTTTACTTTTGTTTCTGAAAGACAGGCTTTTGCAATCACTGGCTTAATTTTAGAAACACTCATTGTAAACAGTTAAATCTTTTAAAATATGACTTTTACAAACACAGACCAGAATTTTGGCCGCAGTAAACAAACTCTTCCCAGCCTTTAAACCAATAATCTAAAATAAGGCAAATATCCCCGCAGTGCCAGTTAAGTCAGCCAGTTTTACTATGGAATTAGAATTATTTTTAATATTCCCTGTAAAATTAATTAATCTGCATACATAGATAGTTTTTAATCTCAGCTTCTCCCTACATTCATACTGCAGTTTATATGTATTTCCAAGTTGATTAGTGTAACAAAGTTGCTTAAACCGTGAGCAGAAATTTTATAAGATTCATTTTATTTGTAGCTATCTACATATTAAGTATCTAGACTAAGGTACTAATCTAAGCTTCTCTATAGGCAATTGGAAAGTTCAGTAACTCCAGAGATCACTGTCCCTTCTAGGACAGTTACTTAAGGTAATATGGAAGAACTGCTTTCTGGTGCGTTTCAGACACTTCTCAGTGCCAGTAAAACACATCTAGATGAATACTTGAGAGGAGAGCACCTATCTACATTTTGGAGTGAGGAGAAACCTGCCCTACACGTTTCAAAAACTACGTCTTTCCTAATAAAGCAAATCATCTGGAGGGGTCTATTTTCCATCTTTGAGACTGAAACACAGGACCTTATTATGTCTTCCTATTAAATTATCTCAATCAACAGTTGAGATTCTTTCTTTATTAATCCACCAATTTAACAGTTTAATGGTAAATTTACCATTTATCAATCTATTGTTAGTACTTCTACTCTATGGATTTTGAGAAACTTCAGGAATACACCCTATTCTTGATTTTACTCATCATTTTAGGAACGCCATGCTTCATTTTACAGTTCTTATATCTAAAAAAGAATAACAAATTATTTTTGTTACATGTTTTACCTATGAAGTGAAGCTAGCTACATTAACAGTTGATAATGTTATTAAAATAGGTCTTGTGTAAGAAAATAGAATAATAACAATTTGAATGACCAACACATAGTAATAGGAGATTTTTAATGTCTTGAATTCATTACTGTCAACAAATGGAAAAAATAACAAAAAAAAATTATCTCAAGTCATATGAAATTACAACTGCACCATTTGCAGGTTCTAGTGATTTTGCTGTTAGATTTATTCCACTAAAAGTTAGAGATTCAACATATCTATAGAATTCTATTCTTTCTGAAAGGAAAATTGAAGACCTGAAGATTAAGACCAAGAGTCTTAATGTTTTTTAGAATTGTTAAGAAATTTATTTTGAGTATTTAGAAATTAAGTTCTATCCTGTAAATAAATCCAGAAATGCATTATTAGCTGAATAAGAATGTTAAAAACAGTAGCCTTAATACTGCTTATGAGATGAGCCTTGTTGTTTCATTTCAAAGAAACTATTCTCAGAGCTTCTTTGCCAGATCAGGTAGAAGGGTGAAAGAAGAGCTAGACAGCCTTCCTAACAAATCAAAGAAAACATTTGGTGCTAGTCTTCCTTCGCAGAAATTTCCTTTAGGGATGTGTCTTCCTTTTCCAGAAAGTGGAAATGTATGAAACATTACATGAAATTTCAGACAAGTCATATAGGAGATCCTTAAGAGTTTTAGAAGAGACCTTGTAAGTCAAGGAAGACAAGTGTCTCATATTAAAAAAATAAAATCTGAAATACAGAGAAACAGAAAGACAGTGAGGGCAACAGAAAAAGGAATGGTAAAGTTTCTATCTTACCACTGGCCTTTTGTTGCACAAAAAAAGTAAGAGTTCTTTAAATAAAGACAAAAAATGTCAAGTCTTCAAAGACCTCCAGAATATTTTCTCATTTTATAGCTGAGGAGGAGCTGGTTTCAGTTCTCAAACATAAAGATAGCCTGTTCAAATATAAATATTTTAAGGCAAGCAATACTACATCTTTTGTTAATATTGGGAAAAACTTCTTCACGAGAACAGTTGTCAAGCATTGGAACAGTGTGCCCAGGAAAGTGGTTATTACCTGACCATCCCTGGAGGTAATTAAAAGAAATGTAGATGTGGTGTTTATGGACATGTTTAGTGGTGGAGTTGGTAGTGTTAGGTTAATGGTTGGACTTGATGATCTTAAAGGTCTTTTCCAAGCTGAATGATGCTATGATTCTAAAGCATGGTTTAGTATATTTTTTGTATAAATGGGTAATCTATATTATGCAGATTAAGGATCTTTAATACACTACATATGAATTCAATTAATTCATGGATACTGAAAAAAGCTTAAATGACATCCATATCCAATAAAGCTTATGTACCTATTACCAGAAGTGCATTGCGAAAAGGATGGCTTAACCAATCCCAACATGCATCTTGTTTGGAGCAATGACTAACTCTGGAAAAGAAATTCATCAGTATAATAAGACTTCAGGTGGTGTCCAGGGAAATTCTGGCACTGAAAATATTTCTCTACACAAAGCAATGCTAATGCAGTTGGACAACATCTCAGTAGTATCATATATAAACTGACAAGGTGGAACTAAGAGTTCACCACTGCTAATGAACGGAGGCTTTCAGGCTCTTTCAGTGGGCAGGAACTCAACACTAAAAGTTGTTCATATGGCAGGATTGCACACAAAACTGGCTAAAGTGAGAGACAGTTCACTCTGGAGAATTGCTTCTGAATCACATTCCCACGATGAGTCATAGATCAAATCTGCAAACTTTACACGGCTAGTTGGTAATAGATCTATTTGTTTTGAAGAGCAAGATGTGAGTTTTTTTCAGACTCTGATAGTTAAAAATATTCTCAAATGTACTCTCAATTTCTTAAACAAACCCTAACTCTGAAATCTGTCTTTCCTAAAGAATGCTATTTGCAGTTAAAGGATTCTCTATGATCTAGCTCAGTTCCCTTTCTTGCCTTGCTCATGATCTAAAGACAGACATAAAGAGAAAAAAGCTCAAAAGAGAAAAGGAAAGTGTTCTTGCCCTGCTTCCTGAGGGAAAGTATGAGAATGAGAAGAAAAGAAAGGTGATAAGGCTAGATAGCAATTAAGCTATGCATTACTGAGCAAAACACCTTGTAGCCAAACCTATGATCAGAACCCAGAGTTCAGTCATTCTCTTGCAACTGGTCCTGTCAGCAGTGCCATTACAGACTCTGAAGAGGCCAGAAAGTGAAGTGCACCAAGTGAGAGAAAGGAAACAAAATGGCTTACCAGTTCAAACAAAACCTACAATAGTACATAACAACAACATACATTTTCCTAATGCCCTCTTTTAATTTGCTTTTGATGTCTATCTTGAACTTTCTTTAAAAAATAACTAGTGGGGACTCAATTTATATGCTAAATATTTAATTCAATATTTTAATTATTGTGAATTACTAATCTTGGTTTTACTAGAAATTTAAGTGTAGTTCTTTGAAAGGATTCTGAAAAGCATTTGTATGGTTTTCATTGATTTCTAAGAACTGTAGCTGGAGACAGGTCTAAATGATAAACATGAATACTGTGATTTTGGAGCATAATTATTCATGAATACTACATGTTTTCCAGCAGCTTATTAAGAGTGCTTACTCTCCGGATATATAGTATAACACAGTATAAATCTTTGCAGAAATTAGAAGTTAACTAGTCCTTGTGCTCATTTTTTCAGTCCATAATGTAGGAACAAGAGAAAAGGGTAGAAGGAATGAGAAATGGGGAATGGGAAAAGGGAAGGGAAAAGGCATGGGCATGACCCGGGCAAGAGTGGAGAGACAGTGGATTTCTGTCACATTCCATCTATTTTTAGTTTATGCTTCAGCATTGAGATGCAACAGGCAGTCAAACATATGCTTTTATTTACTGCAGGAACGGTAAAGACTCTTGACAGTCCCAGAGAAGGGAGAAGGGTCAAGACAGCATAAAACCATTTCAGCCACTTTGTCCCAGTACCTAGAGAGTTGGTTGGAAGGAGGTCCTGTATGTGAATTAGTTCTGCTTTCTGCCCTCAGATTCAAAAGAAAGACAATTCACCTCAAAGAACTTAACGACACCAAATTCATCTGAATTTCTTATACTTAGAATTCAAATGCACTGCTGCTCTTATAGTCTGTGTTAATGCATCATCTAACCTACCTACTTCTATCTAGCTTCCTTGATCTTTTAAAGAAATAAATAGAATTTAGTGTTTTGAGGTCTCTGGACAAAGCCTATATCTCATTCTCACAGAGTATTATCATTGCAGATTCATTTCTTATAAGTGTAAGGAGTGACCACAGACCTCACTTTACAGGTTTGCAGCTGTGTCTGCTTTTTTGTACATTCAAATAAGTAGTGGTTACCTGAGTAGGTATTCCTGCAAAGAGGGAATAATCACAGGAAAAGGGAAATAATGCATTTGAACAGCATGTGTTTCTAGCATACAGGCCCACATTATGATAATCAAAAGAAGAAGAAGAAAAAAATAAGATTGCATGGTATTTATATTGAATTTCCTCTTTTATGCATAAGAACACGTCTGTGTTTGTTACATTCAAATACAATTTATCTATAAAGTGAAATAATTTTAAAGTAAACTGAACGTGTATTTGTGATATCTGCTATGAATTATTTTTTGAGCATTATCTAGATCAGCACACAGAGGCTGGGACTCAAAAAATTGTTTTTCATAAGTCACTGTCACTCTGTGGATATTTGAGAAGCTCAGAAGTGGCATTTCTTTCATCTTTGACTTGCAACAATCCCACCAAATAATTGGTAAACTTTTGCAGTATTCAGCTAAAAGTTTTATGTCCATATATGCCCATGTACTTGTTCATGCATACTTATTTTTTAAACAGATAACATCATTTATCTATTTCAATGTTTGATTTGAAAAACTCATTGACGTTATACTGGCTTTATGCCTGCCAATGCCGACATCACTGATGACAAATGAGTGACATTCATACCCTTATTCTTGCTGCTATTTTTTTGTTTCAAGATTTCCTGAGGGAGGTAGTTATGAAATGGGTAGGGTAAAAAGCAGGGGAAATGACAGGGTGGGAGGGTGGAGGACAGGACTGAAAAGGGGCAGCAGCATGGATCTTTGTGGAGAAAAAGCAGTGCAGGAAGAAATGGAAGATATTGTAGAAAAGTAAAGTTGAAGTAGAAAGATGCGTCCTGACAAAGAAAAGGAAAGAAACTGGCAAATGCAAATGACAAATAGAGTAGTCCATCAGATAATTCTAAGGTGTGTGAGTCAGCTTTCCTGAATTAGTCTCCTACCTGCCTTTCACCAAGTGATCTTGAAAAAGCATTCCCTTTTAGTGTTTCAGCTTCTTTATCAGCAAAACAAGGATATGAAATACATGAGAGAGACTCACAGAGAGCTAAGACCTTTAATTTGTGATATAGAAGTAATGACACTAATCTGCTGTTAGAGAATGAAATATTACTTTGTTTTTTACTATTTGGTATGCAAACTGTTAGTATCCATAACTGAGAAACATTCTATTGTGCATGATACTGTACAAAAACCTAGAAAGAAAAAAAATTCTGTCATTAAAAGGTACAGATATGAAAAATTATGAGAAAACCAAAAGTACACAGCAAATCCACAAAAAAAAACCCTTAAAATTTTAAACCACATATAAGCATGTGCTGTAGTAGTCCCATTTGTGTAGAAGGATGGAGAACCGTGGTACGATGGCATTAACATTGTTCTTCTCAATTTCTTTTATCAAGAAAACAGACACTGGTGTTTCGAGAACATAAACTGAGAGACCACAGAAATCAGAGTCAATGAAAAATCTGAACTTTTTTATTCAAGGACAGCTAGTGTGAGATAAGTACCTTTCATTAAAACAATAAATGTTTTTTATATTATGCCAGACAGGAAGACAGACTTCTGAAACTTGAAAGCGGTCAATAGTGACAAAAGCAGTCAAGAGAAAGGAAGAGAAGTTCATAACTAAAAAAACCTCAATTTAAGAAACACAAAAACACATATCAGGAATGGAAACGACAGGCTTAGCAGCAGATATGGCTTAGAATTTACTTTTAAAATTCTTTCTTTCTTTCTAATTCTTAGAAAATGATAAGGTTTTCTTTGTTACTCCCAATGAAATGGCCCACCAGACCTACCAGGCACATAAGAGACTTGTAAAACTACTTCCTTTCCATGCTCAGACTGGATAAGTAGAATTTAAGAGGAGACAGCATTGACAATTTCCTTCACTTTTTGGCTTCTAGAAGGGATTGTAACGTCATGTTTCTCAGACCATGAGGAGGCATTCAATGATCTGGAGGACCTAATAAAACTCTGGAGACAACACTCTCCCTTTTCAAAAAAACTATTTCACTGGGATGTTTGAGTCAGAGGGTAACAGCATTTTCAACATATATCCTCTGTGCTCTCCAAGAATTGAAATTTAGCAGGTTTTAATCTAGCAGTTAGTTTGTCTGATTCCCATTTAGGTTCTCCTTCAGCTTTGGCCAGGTTCCAAAGTTTTTTTAAGAAAGAATTCAATGAACTGCTATATAGATAATTTATGCAGAAATTACTGTCAGTCTCATGGGCAGCTACTGAACTTCACTGTGATTGGAACTAATAACTATTACCAAGATATGATAATTTCATTTAACATTAGGAAACCATCTGGTGCCTTCATTTCTTGTTGTAACATAATGCCATTGTTTTACTCAATCCACTCTCATTAGAACAAGACAAAGAAGCTAAGGAAAAACATACACACAGATGATAAATTTATCCTCTCAATCATCTTTCTGCAACCTCTCCCAGAAATCATAGTCTCATAGATTTTGGAAGTAGAAGGGGACTACTAAATTCTCATCTGAGCTCACGTATAATGAAGGCTATCTATTTCATTGAGTGGCCCCTATATCAAAAGCATAATGTGTTTGGGCTGTGCTGTATCTATTTTCCTCACAATGTCCACATGTGATGGATGAATCCAGCCCAGTCCTAGATAAGTTGTACCAGTGCTTAATTACTCTTGCTCATAAAAATATGCACCTTATATCTAGTCTGAATTTGCCTTGCTTTACCTTTGAAACATTGGATCTCATTATGCCTTTTTCTGCTAGATTAAACAGTCATCTGCTGCCAAAAGTCTCATTCCCATTAAGGTACTTACAGACCATGATCAAGTCACCTCTTAACCTTCTCTTCAGCAGATTAAACAGACCAATCTTCTTTAGCCTCTAACTGTAATGCTTATTGCCAGACCTACAGTCATTCTTTCACCTTTAATGAACTCTTTCCAATATTACACATATTTTCGAACTGTGGTCACCAGAACAGGACACAATAGTTCATTAATAGTTTCCCTAGTAGCATATAAAAAGGCTTCCTACTTGATATTCACTTGTCTAAGTATCAGAGAATAGAGTATGTAACATTTAAAACACTCTTTTAGCTTACTAATAAAACAGAAAGTATTCTAAAAGGAATTTAAAATGTTAATATTTATACTGTTTTTTTACACACAAGGCAGAAAACATTCACAACTGTTCTGTTTATACATACTATCTATCCTTTTCTATACTTTATATATATATATGTCATTGCTCAGTGTCACTTCTGTCACTTAAGATATTTTTCTGATAGTTTTTTAATTCCCTTATCAGCTACCTGTTCTTATGTACTTTTTATATTATTATTTAGCAATAGCATCTATGAGCTGTTCTACTCCAGTAATACCTTTTAATAAAATTCCACTTAGTCTTATTTTAAAATATCTTCTTGCATTTTCATTTTCTTCATGTAATCAAATTACATTGGCTGAACTACAAAAACAGTTGTAGCTAATTTCAGTGCTTAAGTCTGGCTGGTAAATAATACCACCTAATTTAAATACTGCTAGATAAGATAGTATACATCAGAAAAATATTTGTAATCATTTGGTTGCTAACTGGAAAAGAAGTTCTGAACTGTCAGTACATTTTCATGTCACAAAACAGTTGCAAACCATGATCTGTTCACAGATAAAGCTCAGAAAATACACTTTTTTAACAGAATAAACCTTAATTTGACCTAAAATGTACCAGCTGAATAAAGAAGTCCTGTGTTTTGTTCTGATTTCTCTTTTTCATACATAGTGAAGGAGAATTAATTAACGTACTAAAAGCAATACCAAATTAAGTGATCTGACACCATAACTCCATTCTGTATAAATCTAGGTTATTTCAACAGCAAGAAAAATTCTGTGCACAATGTGCAATTGCTACTTTATTAGAAGTATGTCCTCTCTAGCTCTTGGATACAATATACTAGATAAACAGAAAATATATCTAGATAAAAAGAAACAGAGGAAGGAAGAGACCAGAAAGAATTGTGCAGAAAAGGGAGCAGTGTATTAATATGCAGAGGGGAAAAAACATCCAGAGATAGAGAAATAGCCTCTGTGTGTTTAAAAAGCCCCACAGATTATGCGCATACAAAAAAAGGAAAAAGAGTGAACAAGAGAGAAAACTAAGGAGAAGGAATATTAAAAGTTCAGAATATGCAGAGAAAAATGCTTATGGCAATCACGAGGAAAGATATTGCTACTTTAAACTTGTTTCCTAATATTTTAGAGTCCATAGTTCAAATCTGAAATACAAGAAGTTCAAAGTTTTCTGCCAGACAAAAATGAAATTAAAACATGGTAGCAGTGACTCAGAAGATACCTTGTGTCAGCTCTTTATGTTCTGAGACATAAACCATTTTGACTCTTTTCGAAATCTCTGTTGTTTCCTTTAACTATTTCACATATTTCCTGACATTAAGAGACTTCTAATTGATTACTTATTTCTATTAACTTCATTATCTTTTTTCCAACAAGAATTCTGGGAAAAATACTCAGAACCTTCCCAATGTACACTATAAATTAAGCAGTATAAAACATTCCAATATGCTGAATTGATTTTTATTTCCAAGCAGAAGCTGGAAGTCCTATAATTATTTTAAAAATTAAAACTATATGTACACTTCAATTGACTCTAAAGTCATAAGATTAAATAGTGACTATTTAGCCTTGATATCTAAACAAATTTTGTACTCTTTAAATCTAATGTGAGGAACTGACCACACATTCCTCAATTTTTGTAACAGTTAACAAGATGCCTTGGACCTCAGTTTGTCTAAATTCAAATGCCAATACAACAGTCTCTTCAAGCTTTAGGTGACCATAGAATAACTCATAAAAACCAGAATATACTAGCTAGAAGTCTTCAAAATGTACCAAAGATCAGACAAATTCTGTTAAAGGTGTCTCTCTGTGGAAGGTCTGAGACAACTCTGTGTTATCAAACCCAAGGAGTTGCAGAACAAACCATTCTCTCTCCCTTCATGCATACTTTTCACTAATTTAAGCCCACTTAAATGCTTGATGAAGCTAGAAAACAAAAATTTCTTTCTAAGGTTTTCTCAGTCCAGCCACTAATATCCTCAGTGTAGTGCCTTTGCTTGAACAATGACTATAATTAGGTATAATGATACTGATACTGTAACTCTAAATGGGACAAAACCCACTCTTTTACACAGCTAGAGAAGATCATAAAAAAAAAAAAAAAAAACAGAGAAATTGTCTTTTATTTATCATGAGATATTTTGCATTTTCTTCCTTTGCAACCTTGCAAATGCTCAAAACCTTGCAAATGTTCAAAGAGTCATCTTCAGTTACATTTGACAGCAGTGGGAATCATAGCCATTGCTCCTCAGCAAGGTGCACAAACCTCCCTGCCACAGTCAGGATATAGAATTTTTTCGAACAGAATATAAAGCTTACCTTGAAGAAAGTCATGGTTGCTCCATCTTCAACTGCCCCGTACTCTATCTTTGTCTGCTTGGCCAAATCATCAGCAGAATCAATAGGAGATTCCATACGTTCCACTGTCAGAAAGGCGGCTAGGTTAGCAGTGTACGAGGAAATGATGATAAGTGTGAAAAACCACCAAATGCCTCCCACTATCCTGGTGGAGAGGGCTTTGGGCATGAGCTCAGAACCTAACGAAAACCAGGGGAGAAAGGTGAAACCAATGCACAAAAAACAATTAAAAAGTGTTCAGCACTTTTTGCCACAGTGGGGAGATGGAATCACTGTGCAAAAGAATCTTAAAGCTACAGGCTTACATGTACTGCTTGTACAAACACACACAACTAAAATGAAAAATAAGAACTGATTACACTTATAAAGACAGATTTTTTTTGAGCTGTGGGAATCAAAAGATAGTAATGGGAGACTCAATAATCAGTGCCTTTTTAAAATTTATAAATATATATATAGCAATGTTAAAAAAGCAGTTCCTTGAGCTGGCTTTCCAGAAATATTCTTAGCTGGACTGAACCTCTAAGTTAATACTAATATTGAAGGTCTTATACAGTTCTTTGTCTTCAAGGCACTAAATAAACATTATTTAAGTATTTTGTAAAAACTTCCGTAAATAAAAATAATCTGTCAATGAAAGGAGCATATATGAAATAAAATATTTCACATCTGGAACGCACAATCTGAAACCTATTATAAATACACTTTTAACTTTTGCCATTTGTATTACTGTAAATGTTTATTTGACTGCTTAGATAAAAAAAATCTCCCATCTCTATAGTTAGCCCCACAATTTCAGATAAACATGGGTGGCTATACCACACATTTAATTTGATAGAGCAGCAATGAAAACATTAGACTGCTATGCAGAAACTAGATAAAGATTATAATGCATTGCTGGAGTTGCCTGCTCATGGCACTAAAGAATGGAGGGGGTGACAGACACTGTATAGTAATTAGCATAATTATTAATGCTAATTTAGAGTCTAATGAGATAAATTGAAGCACATGAACTCCTCTTGTGCCTAATTACTAAAAATAGGGAAAAAAATCAATGTAATTTACAACCACAAATATTTATTATAAATGAGCATGTATGGATTTTTTTCCATAACGTTATAATTGAATGGAATGAAATTTCAAATGATGTCAAATAAACAATTTAAAGCTTCATTGCAAGAACTTTACATAAAATCTTTTAGAAGTATTCAGAAACTTGTTTTCAAAGAAACAGTTTTACCATATCCACTATACCATCATACCAAAAAAAAAAAAAACTTTTGGTAATTTGTCACTATGGTTGTTTTTAAATCTTCTGGGTAAAATGGAATGAAGGCAAGATGGACTATTTTATTACGGTTAAATTTTAGTGTTCATATTCAATTATTTAAGGAACTGGTCCAGCAAGGTAACACATCTTCATATAAATTAAAGATTATGCCAAACTTCCAACGTCAATGCCAAAATAGAACAGAAAGGGCGGGGGTGGGGGGAAGAAGGAAGAAAACAAAAGAAAGGGAAAAAAGGGAAAAAAGAAGTGGTATCATAACTGGACTATCGTATTCAAAAACAGCCCATCTTACCCTGCAGTTCATCTTACCCTTGCAGTTTCAAACAAAAAAAGCTGACAGACTTGGACATGACAGCCAACTCCAGCGCCAGACTCTGCCTAGAATTCTGCAAGGAAAAAAGTAGAAAAGTACCTTTCTGATGCAGTTGCTCCTAGGCCCTGTTAGTCAGACACTTAGACACCAAAACACTAACAGATTTCCCAATAAGCCCAACTTTCCCATCACCAACTCTTTTTAATTGCTCTCATTTCATTTAAAAAGCAACACCAGTAAAGTCAGATAGGACTGGGAAGAAAAAAAGAGTGGAAACATTTGCCGCAGTTGCCCCAATTACCACAAGTTCATACCTTACCAAGGACTGAAACCGAGTGCCACCTAGGCTCGTGCAACAGAGCCTGGTTAGGGGCTGACTGTCATGTACCCAAGGTAACGTCATGTCCAGCACTATATCCCACCGTTTCCTGGGAGCGAGGGGTGTCAGCAAGGCATGTATGAGTTCCCTCTATCATGTATCCTCCAGCACTAAGCAAATGTTTTGTAAAGAAGCAGCACTTAATAAGTTAATATGAGTATGGCCCAGGCGCTATTGAACTGTTTCTAATGGAAAGTTATTGC
>VXBJ01005012.1:185000-201955 GCA_013400055.1 Nycticryphes semicollaris
TACAAGTTTTTTGCTGTTTAACCCATTGCAATAAATATTTGTATATCATTGAGTTCTAGAATAAATTCAGGTTCACTCAGGAGGTCATAGAATCCAGCACCCAACCCAGGGTAATGTCAACTGTTCACTAGCTACTAATTCAGAACAGAAAGTTGTCCAGTCAGGTTTCAAAAATTTCCAAAGACAAAAATTCCACAACTTTTCTGAGTAACACGTTCCTGTGTTTAATTATCCTAGGAATGATTTTGTTTCTTTATGTCATGCTGAAACCTTACTTGTTAAAAAATATAAAGCACTATGATGCTTTGGAAAAAGCCTAACTCCATCTTTTTTGATCAGGTCCTCTTATTAGAGAGTGCCTAGTAGGAAAACTTCTTCCTGCTTGATGCTAAAAAAAGCCCAGCATCTCAGCCTGCTTTTTTATTTAAGAGCTTGCTTTTGCACACCCTGGGCACAGAACACCTTCTCACCATGGGTCTGGACCCTCTTCACAATTCTTGTGCACCAGACCCCAAGCAGCTTGGTGACACTGGATTCAAGTTTATTCTAGTACTGGGGGGCCTTAAACTGCTCACAGTATTTAAATGTGGTCTAATAAATGCCATTATGGGAATAATCACTTTCCTTGATTAACTGACTACGCTTCTACTAATGTAAATGCAGATCACTCTAGGTCAATCAAGAAGACAAGCGTAAAAGAAAAAGGAAACTTCAGTAATCAAATGAGCTGATGCTATCTTCCCGATAGTTGATAAAAGGTACTCTTCCCATTTACCCATCTCTATGAGTGTTTATTCTAACATTTCACATACAGTCTCTTTCCATAATCTCTAATATCTTCAGGTGTTTTAAATACTTGAAAAAGGAGACTTTAAATGAGCTTTACAAAACCTGTGCTTTTCTTCATTGTTGTAACCCACTGAAAATTTACAATTTTTCTTCCAAAATTATTGGCTAGTACAAGTAATGTTTAGATGTCAGCAATCTTAGTGGTCCACAGAAAAGGGAACAGTTGTGTGAAACACAATTCTACTTTTTGGACATTCCATGGTATTGGAAATTAAAATTAGTATGCCCAATGAGCAGATAAAAGACCTACATCAAAATTGCATAATTTAGTTTGCAAAGTGTTAGAGACAGATTATAATTCACTCAAACTCCATATTCATATAGTGTTTTGAGTAATGGAGCCTTGATTCTACCTGCCTGCTAAGTAAAAATAATGACGAATATTTTAAAAACAAGAACAGTTCTTTTGAAAAACCTGCTCAGATCATTCTCTGATCAGATACTGACTTTTTCAGTGCAGCCTGAGTGTATGGAAAGAACAAAAACGATCACAAACAATGGCTGATGAGAGAGAATACCATACTATGTTTGGCATAGAGTCATCAATAAAGAGAGTAAATAAATACCACCTGTACTTCATACTATGCTCTTTTGTTGTGGAACCTCTCAGTGCTCTTTACATGCAATGAACACAAAGGAGACCAGCTTTAGCAAAGCTACTTTTCTATATGCTTTGGAACATGGCATGGGGGGCATGAAGTGGAAAACAACTCATGATTCTAGGCTTTGCTAGTCCTCGAAGACAAGATCTATATTGACAGCATCAACTAAGTGGTCCTTTTTCAGGCATAAACTTTCCATTTGTCTACATTTAGAATGCCTGCTTTCAGACTCAACAGCAGTCCATCTTGAGTCTGTTTAGCTTAAGGACCTGGTATGATATCAACCGTACTCTACAGCCAGCATCTCAGTCTGCTTTTTTATTTAGGAGCTTGCTTTTGCACCTCCTGGGCACAGAACACCTTCTCGCCATGATCCTTAATTGCTGACTTGCAGGCACTCGATCTCCCCTCCAGTGTCCATAGTTTGAAATAAATTTAGAAAGAGACACATGACCAATTCTGGATAAACTAGAGCAGTTTCTCCAGCTTCGGTCAGTAAATAAAGATGGCCTTATAGGGCTCAGTTTAAATGACCTTAAATATGACTGTAAATCCAGGGGTTTATGCTCACAAACTATGCTCAGTGCAGTACATTCTGTCACACACTGACTGCTGCTTTCAGTCGTTTTCATAAAAAATGTGTCTAGCCTGTTCCGTACAAATTAATTAAATTCAAAGCTGCTGAGAACATATGTACAAAATTGTACCATCCACCAGTGTAAGTAGTTCTCAACTCAAAAACCTATCAGTTTCCCTATGATAGTATTTTATTTTAAAAGCAAATTAATAGACATGCTTGGTACAGACTTTAATATCTGGAGTTAAAGACATTTTTAACTTAAGCTCTGTTTTCTGGAAAGCAATACAACTTATTAAAAAAGAGAAGAAAACACAAAACCTACAGATTAGAGGGAAGAGAAAATGTAGTAGTGGAGTAATATCTGTAATTGCTTTTTCCTTATACCAGCACATGGCTGTCTAGGAGTATTACACAGCATTGAATTTAAATCCCTTGTGAACATTATTATCCTGATGGGATAAAGACTGATTGGCCCCTTTACTAATATTAGCACACCATTTTAGTTTTCTGTGTTGTTTTCTGATAGTTGCAAAACAGGTATGTGCTGTTACTAAATCACATCCAGCGTGTTACCTGTTAAATTCCTATGGAGAACTTTCACCAAAAATCAGTCTCTTTTTTTAGGGTGGGGAGAAGTGCACAGATTTCTGATTTTTTAATTTTTTTTTTTTTCCTGAGGATCAAAACCCAAAACACATGGGAACTGTACATCACAGGTTGACACTGAATATTTAACTAAAAATCCATAATAGTTATCTGTTACCATTGTAATGATTGGAGTTTAATTACCGCAGAATCCCAGAATATCAGGGATTGGAAGGGACCTTGAAAGATCATCTAGTCCAATCACCCTGCCAGAGCAGGAACACCTACATCAGGTCACACAGGAACGCATCCAGACAAGTTTTGAATGTCTCCAGAGAAGGAGACTCCATTACCTCTCTGGGCAACCGGTTCCAGTGTTCTGTTACCCTTACTGTGAAAAAGTTTTTCCTCATATTTAAGTGGAATGCTATGACTCATTGTTTAAAAATCCAGGCTGACTTAAAATTTTTTATTCTTATCTCAGACATTATACTGTCTTCCATTCTGTCCCAAATAAAAGTCACATAATGAGTAATGGAAAGGCTAAGATATAAAAAATCTATATTTTATAGCATAGTTTGAAATTACAAGACAAAAATCAAATGCAGTAAATTGAATCCTTGGTCTGATGCAGTCAGATAGAATACTTCCCTATATTCATGGAATTGTGAGGAATTTCAAGCAGTGGAAGTGAATACTGATTTTAAAGAAGTATGGTGCAAATATGACTTAAAGGAATAATGAGATGACTTACTGGTAGCTGTGTTTAATGTATTTAAATTATATTCTTTTCAGCAATATTACAACCAGAAAATGCTGTTACTGTGGTTTTGAAAATGAACATTTAAATCAATTAAGGAAAAAGGGTGCCTACAAAAATATCTAAAGCTTGATGTATAAACCAGACCCTGCATAGCTCAGCAATATATGCCACAGAAAGAGCACACACAGTGTGCATACTATTCCAGCATTATTTCAAACCTGCCAAGTTAACCCAGTTACTCTTCCTTCATTCCCTCATTTTTCTTTGGATAAGGATTATGAAGAAATGTAAAGTGGGGGATTACTTATCTGCACACAGACATTTCTCTTGCACAATCAGACCAGGAAGTGGGCAGACAATAGCATTCACAGCAAACCCCTTAGCACAAAGATTTCAAAAGCTGTTAAGCCTTCAGCTAATGAGCACAATTTGAGAAATGGAAAGAATCTTACCTCATCTTCATGAATTGCTGAGCATACTGATTCAATACTGAATATTGTTAAATACAACAATATATCAAGGTATTCGTGTGAGATGCTCTTAGCTCTAGCAAATTATACGTTGTCCCATTCACCAGAGCAAAGAGAAATAAAGATTCTTCTAGACATTGTTTTTCAGGGTTTCTACACAGGACTACACCCTCAATACAGACCTTACTGCATAAGAACTGAGTCAGATAAATTATAATATTTTAAATTTTTTTTTCAAGAATATCCTGGATATGAAATGGATGCTTTATTATAATTTGTAACACTTTTCAACAATAAAACATGTTTCTTCTTCAGAAGGAACACAGCTATGTTTAGATACCCAGCAAAAGAGAAAGTCTAAAATGTGTCTCCACAGAGATGACATGAGACAAGTCATCATCTGAATGTTTTTCAGTGGCTTGAAGGTCACACAGAAAAACAAAAGAGCCCATCCACAGAAATGCAGACCATTACTTTCTATACAGAATTGATTTCCTTCATCAGCTCTTCTGCTAAATCTCATACACATTTCTCCCTCTTCTCTTTCTGTTGCCTTTCCAGCTAATTTGAGAATATTTACAGAAGCTTTAGAAATGTTATATACAAATGAAACAGTGATACTATCAAGATATGCATGAAATGAACCTAAGTAACCATGTAATCTTCTTAGTGTGACCCTCTTTAGCTGCTGCCCTCCCCCACTATCTGTTGTGCTCACTTGTTCTGTCATGTCTAAAATTATACTTGTATGCTCCTCCAGGTAGAAACCACATCTTGCTTTGTGAAGTCTGTAGCATATTTTAAACTGAGCTGTTCAGTTCTGGGTGAGAAAACTCTTCCTCAGTCCATGATAATTTTTGTAATATATATCTGTATAAGAATATACAGTCTTTCAAGTTGAGAGCCACAAACTGGTGCATTCATGGGAGTATACTTGAGAGAAATACTGCTACAGACTGGCTTATGCTTTTTATTCTTCTGTAGACATCTACTTCTCTCCACAGTCAGAGATAAAGTACTTAGATAAATGAACTAAAACTTCATTGCACCTTTGGTATTTTCCAGGGAACAGAGAAAGTCCGAATTCAAGTCCTTATTTTAATTCAGTCAGTAACTGACACAAACAGGGAAAAAAAATTATACTTGCTTTCAAGAGGGACCTGTTTCTCCTTCTACTATCTTGTCTTGTTTTTTATTTGGCATGTGAAAGTCTAAGAAAAAAACATCGTATTTTCTAGAAAGGTTTTGCTATGACTCATTTTCCACCAAAGAATTACATCACTGATGATTTCTGGACAGCACTGGTCAATAAATTATGTCATGAACAATAATACATTTGTAGAGAGTTACAACATAGGAAATTTCTTTTTCTAAGTTTGAATCAAACCTTATCAGCTTATCATTATAGTATGAAGACAGTCATAAAGAGCAGGAAAAAAATATAGCAAGAGGGTGATTTCAGGCACAGCTTTGCTTCCTGTATTTCAGGCTGCTTCCAATTCAGCGTACTTGCAGCTTTTGGGATCCTAGAACAATACATTTTGGTCTCTGTGCTCCTCCTAAACAGCCTTGCTTCAGAGCTTAACTCAAAGCTCTAGGTTTCACTGTTGCTTGAAGTGCCTAAAATTTCCTTTATCACCTAATAACCCTTTTGTACATCATGCTATAGACCTTCAGCTTCACAACAGTATTTACTTAGGGCATTGTAAAATTAGAAACTAGACATAACACCATTCCTTGTTTGGCTCACATTACAATGAACCCAAAAGAATCTCTAAAGTTCATTGTAAAGAACTCTTATCTACTTTTTGCTTAAAAGACGGGAGATATGATCTTGTCTCACAGGGTGTCTTTATTGATCAATACCAAGTCAATACCAAAAATGTATTTCCAGTTTTCTAAGGGTTCATATTTGACAGGTGATTGACATGCTTATCTTCAGAGATTGCAAATTAATATTATACATTTTATAGGGTCCCCATTTCATGGTCTCAGTGGCTCTGTATTGAATCATTGCTACTGGCTTTGGTATATTAAGTGATTGCTGAAACATTTTAAAGCAGTGCTTGACAGAGGGAGAAAACCTTTATGAGTCTTTTGCCTTCTCAGAGAAAAAGGCAGCATCACACAATGTCCTGTAAGTAACTATAAAGACAATTTATGGAAGCTGAATTCAAAGAAAGTGTGGTAATATGTTTATTTGACACTAAGAAGTAAAGCTTGGTCCTCTCTGTTTGGCGGTGAGAGGGAGTACTGAATTTTTTGGTATTTTTAGTAGAAAATAAACTGCTCTCTCTAAATGTGTAATATGGACAGTAGTAAAATGAAATCAGTCTTTTATACAACAGCATGGTTAAACCATAAAGTTAGTCATGTATTATTCTGCATATTACTTAAATATGTATAATAGATAATTATTTAGTTACATGTCTGATATCAGGAGGAGTGAGGTGATCAAGCAGGGTAGCTGTGGACATGCTGCTGCATCATATGTCTAAAAATATGCACCAAATCAAGTGCTTCTAATGCAGCAGTTATCCTTCTGTGATAAACCTGTGCTTACATATAGCTAACATACAATATAATATGTTAGGCTGTAATTTAGGTTCTACCAATTATCATCAATGAAGACTACTGCGGAAAATTGTTTTTCTCCATTAATTCTTTGTAATTCAGCACTACAAATAAAATTCCAGGGATGCTGTGATCTGGTAGGAAGTGTTCTAAAATTTAGATTTATTTTAATTAAGCAGTAGCCAGAAAAGACTTGTCTTCTATACTAAGTTTTCACTCTAATCTCAAAGTTTGTCATTGCTGTTTCTATATTACAACAATTTTTTTTAGTTCAGTGCTGCTTAATTTTATAATTTTCAATTTTTTTTTCCTGACAGTAATGTCAAAATTACAATGGACAATCTGGCAGTAGGAGGTGTATTCTCAAAAAGAACTTCATTTTTTCAAATAACTTCTGAAGTTGAGGGGCTTCTTCCATGCATTCTCTTGGGAAAATTATTCTAATAACCCTAAGTAGATCTGAGTAACTGAAGCAAAAATCACTCAGGTTATATTCCTGTCTTTCATACAGTGTGAGGGACTTTTGGGGAACTGTAAGAACCAATGACAGTTACTGATATGTTTTTTTTTTTTTTTTTTGGTTTCTCAGATACTGCAAGTGCTGCTGTCCTAAGGATAATGCTTAAATGTACTGAGAGCATGAGTATGCTTAAAAACTGTAGTTGAAATTCTCCAGCTGATACCCTTCTATGAAATAAGAATCCATCACATCACAACTGTAAGATCATCTCTTTCCACTGATTTGCTTCTGAAAAGTATTATTATCTTTAATAAAATTATTATTAGCTCATTATTATAAGTATACCATAACATTTAAAGATGGAAGTTCCATACCTCTGTCAACACTAGTGGCTCTTTTTCTTTATTTCTTTGCCCATCTCACAGATACAAAATTTGGATTTGATTATCATGGATTATATGTCTGTTAAAGTTTTGTGCTATGAACTATTGAAATATGTAGACTTTACATGTTCCTGAGTTTACAAAGGGAAACATCCTGA
The DNA here is from genome assembly GCA_013400055.1 of Nycticryphes semicollaris. Taxonomy (NCBI): domain Eukaryota; kingdom Metazoa; phylum Chordata; class Aves; order Charadriiformes; family Rostratulidae; genus Nycticryphes; species Nycticryphes semicollaris. Next base: position 192,425 of record VXBJ01005012.1, read on the forward strand.
GTTGAATCCTTGAAAGGTAGTATGTCTGTAGTGATCAATAGAAAACTCAACTGATCTCTGCCAAGATAAACTTTCCTTTGTACTTGCAAAGAGAAAATTGCATGAATTAGGAAGAGAAACTGCCCCAAAGGTATGATTTCTTCAACTGTGATGGCATAGACTACAAGAAGAGAGTTGTATTTTCTCTCTTTTATTTTTATTGATGCTGCTTACAATATCACTCTCTATCCCCAAACAAACTCCATAAACAATTTACTGAGCTGTGGTGCTCCAATTGTTTGGGCATAAGTGTATGTTGTTTTTTAGTGTATTGTAAAACAAGAAAACAATTGAAAATGCTGTGCTTTCTCAGTGCTGCATCTCATGGAAATGCTAAACAAATGATCACTATTTAAAAAAATAAGCTATTCAATATGCAACCAGAAATCGTGAGTACAACCGAAGATCAGTTCTGACTAAAACTGAATGAACTGCTACTAGTTAGGTTAGCTGAACAAGATAAGTAGCAGGTTTTAGTCCACTCTGAATATGGAAAAAATATTAACAGGAAAGACAAACATCTGGAAGCCAATGTTTCTGTGAGTCTTCCATTCAAGAAATTGTAAGGATGCTGTTGTATGCTTAAAGGAATCAAAAGCATGTTCTGGATTAGACCAGCTGTAGAGATAAACCTGCAGTTTTGCTGCAGGCTATAGAAATTTACACAATACCAGCACCAGCATAAAGAAAACACAAACACATACTGAAACAAAGAATTAATTTGAAAAAAAAAAAAAATAAATAAATAAAAAGGAAAGTGGGCAAGGGAAACCAAAATTTTGAATATAGACTGTGACAATGTCTGTCATCAGAGAGAAGAAACAGAAAGGTCACAAGGGATCTGGAATATAGTATTGTATCCCTACCTCATTTAATCTAATACAAAATTTGATCAAATGAGATGAAGAGGACAATCCAGATGAAATCTGTCTACATGCTATCTTAAACAGTAACACCTTTCTTATATCTGACTCAGTTCTTATTGATTTATAAAAATAATCTAACTTGTCATAGTAAAAAAATCCCAATACTAAAACCAGACATAGTTAAGGCTACCATTATTCAATTAGTTTTCTAGTTGAACCTGGTAAGGGAATGGAAGGCTGAAAGATTAGGAGGAATTAGCTGTTTGTTCCAGGATTGTCTCTTGAGAACTTGTAATTTGCACTGGACAAAAATAATCACATATACATTTTACATATAAAAGTTTACACATAATGTAGTTAGTTCAGTTAGCAGGCACACATACTAGGAAATTTCTACAGGAGGTATGCTACAGTCGTGAAGGTGATAACAGAGCTCTATATAATTCCTGTCCAACTGGAGTTCTGAGATTCAAATAGAGGAATCATTAGGCCTACTTATAGTAGTCAGATCCATGAGGGCAACCTCATTTGATACTGATTAGTTTTGAAACCTTTATCAAGCAAAGCTCTTCTCCATTCATTGTTTCCTATACAATCTGACTATTATAGCATAGTCAAAAGATAGGTCTATTACTTTCAGGAATTCCTGCAAAAAATTAAGTATTTTCCACTGTTCCAACCTTGTTTTAGTAAATAGATGGAGAAAATCTGTAGAGATATATCTGTAGATGTATGGATAATCATCGATTCACATTCATTAAAGGAAATCCCTCATGGCTAGAAATGTCACACCTAGCAAGGGGCCGGGAGGAAGATCCAGGGAATTACAGAGCAATAAACCCCCACTCCATTCTCTGTGAAGATTATGGCAAAAGTCTTCCTGGAAGCCACTTACAGGTAGAAAAAGGACAAGGTATTTCACAAAAGCCAGAGGAGAGTTACCATTGACAAATTATATCTAGCCAACTTAACCACTTTCAGTGGTAAGAAGACTACTTCTGTGGATAAGAGGAGAGCAGCAGATGTTATCTTGATTTTAGTAACTGTTTATCAGAGTATCCTATAGCATCTATATTGCCAAATCGGAAAGGTAATACCTGGTTGCCAGTGGACTGCAAGGTTGAGAAAAAATTGGCTGGACTTCTGAGCTTGACAGAAGAGCCAATAATGAACAGTATTTCTCATTGGATTAATACAAGAGCAAAAGAAGTTTAATAGAATCATCAGAAACCTGGATAGTGGAATGGAATGTACCTCACTCTGGATAATGCCAAACCAGAGGAAGAGAGGTTGATGCACTAGAGGGAAGGACTGCCATTCAGAGGGAACTTGGTAAGATGGACCAAAACGTCATGAGGCTTAACAAAGGCAGATGAAAAGTCCTGCTGTTTGGAATCAGAGACAGAATTCACAGTACTGGCTGTCAGGAAACTTGACCTGGCTTGCCTCTGTGAGACCTTCAAATTTGTCCTTGCTTTCATTTGGAGCAGCTGACAACCAAAGGTATCTTCCCATACAGTTTGTTCTATAATCTATCATATTCTTTAGGAGACATCTATTTATATGAGAGGACAAAACTGAGGTGAGTGGCCTTCGTTAGCACTGCTCAAGTGGAGCTTAAATTTTCTATGTAACCTGTCCAAAGGAGTTAATATGCATGTTGCCCTAGTGTACTAGGATATAGGAAATATGAATTATATACAAGTTTGCCTTCAAGCATGAACCTTCACCTGTGGGCTGTGCAATGGAATAGACAACCAAGGAAACTGGCGAACACTGGTCTCTCTGATGTGTTTGACCCATAAAGTATTGAAAGTTTGACAGCTCTCATTTTCCAGGAGCTTGTTATGAGATATTTTCTAAGGACCAGACAATATGTTTGCATTTTTAATACAAGATGATTATGCATCTTAAGGTAGGCATCTCAGAAATCAGGAATTATTAATCATTGTATAGAAAAACATATTAATTTATAAAATATATAGGAATACATATGCTTTAGCATATGGGAAAATATTATTACTAAAAAGTTAAATATATTTAGAAAAATATTTTTGCAAGTTCGTACTTAAATACAGATTATTGTTCATTCAATCAGACAATTACTGTTATTATTTAGCCATGTAGAAACTAATCTCTCAGGAGCACTGTTCTGCTTTTGAACAAAAACAGTCATGTGGGAGATAAATAACTTATTTAGGATGGAAACACTCCTAGTCTGTAACATCTGTGATAACGAAGTTGACAAATATTGTTACAGTAGTATTAGGCCAATTCACAAACAGTCCAGTAAGCAAAACGAGCATCAGCCTCAACCTTAAATGTCTACTAAACACGCAGTCCCAAAGAAAAAATTATTTCCTGCTTACAACTATTTCTTCGTCTTTACTTTTTTTTTATATATACCCTTTATTTTCAGCACTGTCCTTTATGGAATATAGAAGATTAAAGAAAAAGCTAGGAAGGAAAATTGCAAAACAAAATATCATATAAATAAAACGTGCATGGGCAAGCTGACATAGAGTTGTGATTCTCTCTCATTTGATATCATCTTCCTCTAACAAACAGGCACTTTGGTGGAAGACTTTTGAAGCAAGATAGTGATTTTGTAGAAGGCAAGTGAACAATGAAGTACAATATCTAAGTGTACACCTCAGCACAAAGATACAAAAGTTAGCATTCACAGCACCAGTTAGCTTTTACTCAGGTTAAATGTACTGTGTTGCAAGCATACATTACAAGAAGTCTAGAAATTGTGAACGGTTCTGATAGGCTCTCTTTCCTTATTTTTGAGCAGTAACTATTGTTAGGAGAAGCATATTTGGCCAATATAATTTGATACAAAGTCACCGGTTTTCACTTACGCAACTATACAGTGACTTTGCTTGCAGATGTGAAATTTATTTTGAAGAGAAAAACAACTGCTAAAACCAAGGTGCTGTGCATGAGATTATTAAGAATACAAAGCCACAATCAAACATGATTAAGTGATCATTTCTTAATTCCAGGCAGGACACCACCTATATGTATGTAATCTCCTTTTTTCTGTCCAATTGATTGTGAGGTCAAATACATTAGTTTAAACTGTCTTCACTAAATTTAAGCTAACATATATTATCTTGCCACAAGGATAACCTAAGAATATTCATTGTTACATTAGTGCCAGTTGCAGAGGGTAACTAAAGAGGAAAAAAAAAAAAAAAGAAGAAAATGTGTAATTGTATGCCTTCATCCTTACTAGGGACTGGAACGCATGACGTGTATTTTGCCATTGATATCAGCAGTTCTTTTAGCTTTTCACATGCTAAACTTTCAGAATGTGATTTATTTTATGATCCTCCTTTAATAGTTTGGGAGACTTACTCTTCTCATTGTGAGCACACAATGTTGTGAGCCTTGAGTAAATAAGTGCGTAGGTATAAAATAGTAAACCGCTGATATAGCTCCTACACACATGAAAGCAATTCATTAACGATATTCACTAAAAATAATTTGTTTGAATCTGGGTTCAAAGTAAGAAATATTGTCCATATTAGCCAGAATTATGTAAAGGTTCTCTAAAACACTCAGAGACTTCAAGAAAAATTCTGAAAGAGGGCTACCCTTCTTTTTTTCCTATATTTTCTTTTTCAACTGTAACCATAAAATTTTATTTGCTTCATTCAGACCATTATGTTGCAAAAAACCCCATGAAATATTTTCATTGTATTTAGAATAGTCTAAATTCACCATGTTTATTACTTATTTCAAGCTGTAATTGCAACCTAAAACAAGGTAACTTTCTTATACCTTCTGCTGATTTAACTTTCCATCTATATTCATCTCTAAAATAAGAAAAGTGTTTCTTGTAAGAGGGAACTGGTTTGTGACCCAAGACACAAGTTAGCTGCTTTACAGCAGGAACTACCTCTTTGTTTATATTGTATTTGCTTGCAAACAATCCCTGCCGGGCTCCAGGCTATAGGGTGCTGTAAACTAATTACTACATGCAAAGAGATTTTGACTGTTACATATAGCTGCAGGAAGGATATTATTATTTACCACTCTACTGAGGGGGAAAAAAGAAGACTACAACCGATACATATTCTATTTTAGTTCTTCAAAACAATGTAGGTTATTTTTCTACCCACACTGTATTCTTCTAAAGCAGCTAGTACTATAGCTTTGCTTTTACAAGAGATGGTTTAGTTTGGTTTTGCTGGTTAGTTTACTAAACAATCCCAAGAAACACAAACAAAACCTGAGTATTCTGATGATGTAACAAATAATTTTAAAATTATGTGACTATCATCTTATATCTCTCCAACATTGCTTGAGCATTCTTTCATTCTTTCCATCCTGTTATAATATAAATGTTACAGTAGTTAGGATCAGTTTCTATAGTAATTACACTGATATCAACACACTCCACTGAGACTTAATTGAAAATCAGGTGGTTTTACTATAATTACAAACTTGATAACATAGTGAGCTGCTTCAGAAAAACAAAAAGGGTATTATTTTATCTTTATAATGGTTACAGAATTTTAAACACTGATTATTTAAAAGATAAGCCCAGCTGAGACATAAATGTCCTGACTGCAGTGAGTATTATTATTTTATTGTTGTAGTGAACATAGATTTATTTTGGGCAGAGGATTTAGCTATAATATGAATATTCAGTAATTCTGTCAAGAAAAAAAATAAGTCAGACTTTCTTGTATAACATTATTGTATACATTCATATGTCAGGTTAAAGTCCCACATTACAAAAAACAACCTAATCCTCTTTAAAACAAATAATCATAAATCAATAATGCTTATTTAATTACTAATTTAAATTCTATTATTAAGAATCACTCCTTTTATAATTTATGTGGAGCCTAAATGCACTTTATACCGTGAACAGTAATGGCTGAAGAAAATGGTAGCAGTTACTTATGCTTGTATTCCATTGGACTTTAGTAAGATACCATTTATGTATATAAACTACTTTATGTAAAAGCATGAGGATGGATTTTGAGAGTAGCTTTCCAAACACTTAGAGGCTAATGGAAGATACAGGGTCCATGAAACTTATTATAATTTTAATTATATATTTACCAAAAAAACCCCTTCTTTTGAATATAAAGTGACATATTTTGTGCCAAAGAACCTTGTTACAGAATTACATTCTTTGGGGATCAAAAAATTCAAGTTTTGTGCTCTTGAGCTGAGCAATTGCTTGCTTTTCAGTCATAAGTATTGATATATTAGCTAGTTGCATTAAGTCAAAACCTTGACTTTCTCACTAATACTAATGAAGTTTCTCCATAGCATTCTACTTTGAGAAAACTTTCAACTACGTAAGTTTTTAAAATTCTCTATATTTCATATTCACGGAATTCTCCATCTTTTTTTTTTCCATCAAAAACCCGTGACAAAACACTCCATGATGGGTTATAATTCTAAATGTATTTCTAAGAGTATAGAAAGACAAGACTATATAGCTAAAATGAACATTTGAATTGCTAAGCTGATTGTCCATTTTCAGCTTCTCCTATCACTAATAATTTCCTGATGGTTTCAGCAAATGGTTTCAAGAGATGACACTAAAGAAACCTTCAAAGTCAATGCATTGTAACTATTGTTAGGAAAATGAATAATTGGATGCCTCTGATGAACCATAAAAATAAGCATAAACTTATAGCAAATATGGCAAATTATTTACCTAAGAAGTTTATGCAGAATATCATACTTTATTAAGGAAATAAGAGTGAAGGAGAGAGAGGGAGATTTCCCTTTTAATGACTACTTAAAAACATGAAGGTGGGAGTGAGGAGACAGATCTTCACATCCACTTAAACCCTTACAGATGCATTTCAAAGGGTAAAACAAGTCTTTAAACATATAAGGCACTTCTTTATGAAGAAACACAAGGACTAATTTTGAGGATAAATTGCCAGACACTTTGAGGTCAATGGCAGATATCTGTGGTTTCCTCCACTGATCCTGGCTGAAATTACACCCTTTACAGTGTTTACCATGGGAACAGTAGTAGTGGTAATGCTAATGATGGTAAATGCTCCCAGAAGATTATCTCTGTCCATGTGAAATGGAATGGTACCATGGAAGTTGTAACTTGACCCTAGAACCTGCTCTGTCCCCCCATGGGTTTTAGATCAGCTGATGTATGCAAAGAGTATCCAGCCTTACCTCTACTACAGCTGTGAGAAAACTCGCAGCAGTCAAGAGCCCAACAAAAGGCAGTTCAGCACTGATACTGAAAAAAGCCATCTGATAGTAGGATTTGTAAAAATATCAGGATATTTAAATACAAACCACACACAGATCCATCACTCATGTATATACACATCCATACACATATGCAGATATAAATATGCAAATATATAAAGTATGTGAAGAAAACTATTAACTGTGCTTATGCTTATGCTGGAGTTGCATTTCAGGTGCTATCTGGGCAAATGTGTTCCTTAAATTGTTTCAGATGAAATATGCTTTAAACATTAAATTCTAATTCTAATTCTGCAATTAGAGCAATTCTAATTCCATTCTGATAAAAGCAGTATATACTGTCTCAGTACGCAGCCCCTATATTCAGCTGTTAATTCATTTTCTACCACATGACACGAACACAGCCAAAGTCATATTCAAAATTAAGTAGGAAAAACAATTAGCATAAACAAACTCAGGTTATAACTATAATTAAGAATAGTTAACTTGAAATAAACCAAAAGAAAACTTGAACTATTTTTTAAACAGACTAACAAACAAGTAGGAACAAATTGCTCTTACTTGCTTTGGGATTTCTAATGTGGCAAAGAGGACACAGCCCCACTCACTAAACAGAAGGCATCAGCTAGGATAAACCTGCTGCAAAACACAAATATAAAGGATAAATTTGTTTATGAAAGAAATAATGTTACTATTGTAAAGATTTCTTTACCCATAAAAGTTATTTCATCTAATTATTTTTACTGCTGTTGTCGCTATTACTAAGCTATAGTTTCATAATGTATATTTCTGGGAAAAGATTGGAATAAAGCAGTGCTGGAAAACTGACTCTGAAATCCCTGAGATTTTTGTAGATTATAGTTTGACATCTGGTCTGAGTCAGAGCATATCACAGCATTCACTCTGGGTCATCTTAAGCCTTATTTGAGTTCTGCCACACAGCATATCCTTCTGAAAAAATTTTTTTCTGTGATTCCCTAAAGGTTTTTTGATTCATGTCCTCTAGCAAGTCAGCTTAACCATACCTTTTCATATGAATATATTTCCTGAAGGTATATTAGAAGACAAAAAATATCACGTTTTATATCTGAGAGATTCTGTCTTGCACTGCCATCAGTTAAGAGATACTGAATCCTGATGAATTGATTTGTAAAGGTTTTGGGGATCTGCATTATGTAGGTAGACATATTTTTCAATTAATGGCAATGTGAGCCACAAAACAAGAGCAAAATGCAAAAATGCACTCAAACTCATACTCTATCACTTTAATGAATGCATATTCATAAATGTCTCTCAAGAAATTAACAATTTGGAAGCGATCTCTCAGAATTATGTGTAAAAATGACACTTGAGCAAATTATTAAATAGTTTAGTGAGGCTATCATTTTCAAAGCTCTTAGTGAACTGCTTATTTCATTCAGAATAGGCTAAGACCTGAGCTCTCCATTAGCGTTCAACAGGAAAACATGAGAAGTACGAGGTAGTTGTAAACAGAAGGTTAAAATGAATGGATGCCTTACAGGGTAGACAAAATGGATGCAATTATCACAGGATTTTACAAAGATGAGGCATTCAAAATCACCACCTGTCCACTTGCAAATGAGAGCTGTGTAAGTGGAAAACTGTGGTCTGTCCTTCAATGAACATTTCTAACAATATCTAGGGTTCAGTTTTAAGCCCTTTGGGATGATGGTCATGTTAAGTTCACCCATTCTCCTAAGTACATTTACTGATTGTATATTCCACGTGAGTAGATAATGGTTTAAATATTAAACACAGGCTCCTTTAGTATCCAAGTGAGTTTAACAACTATTACTGTCAAACTGACCCATACATAATACTATTATACAAGATATTAANTTCTCTGTATTGTCTGGGTATCTTTATTTTTCTTACGCGAAGTTTTTCTGCTATTGAGACAGTTTAGGCTCCAGGAATAATATTCCTGCTGGATGTACTTTGCTATGGGTTGTCACTGCACCCACCAACAGACTGCAAAACTAATGTTAGCACAGTTGTAGAAGAAAGTAAACACCAGCAGGAGCACACTGGAGCACAGTAATTACTTCTTGGTGTTCTCTCTGGGTAGCTCAATTATACCTGAGTAAGAATTTCCATTATAATTACTACAAACTTGGAAGTGCACATGTATACATTCTGAAAGTTTGGATTTTATACTATTGGAATTGTTGGCATTGTTTTCTAAAATGCAATTNCCAACCCATACAAAATACTATTATAAAAAAAATTAAAAAAAAAAAAAAAAAAACTACTGGAAAAAAAAATGACAAGAAAACCTAATATAAAAATCACTCTCATAGAACAAAGCAAATAGAATACTATCTACATCATGAAAGCGTCACATTAAAAAAAAAAAAAAGCAGCATAAGAATACCTCATTCTTGCAATTGAA
>VXBJ01005012.1:201984-213382 GCA_013400055.1 Nycticryphes semicollaris
GAGCACACTGGAGCACAGTAATTACTTCTTGGTGTTCTCTCTGGGTAGCTCAATTATACCTGAGTAAGAATTTCCATTATAATTACTACAAACTTGGAAGTGCACATGTATACATTCTGAAAGTTTGGATTTTATACTATTGGAATTGTTGGCATTGTTTTCTAAAATGCAATTCAACTACAGGTGAAGAAATCATTAGCAATAATGTTGCTATCATGCAAGACTCATCTTGCCTTCATTTTAATAAAGGGTACGTCTAGCAGTTTTGTTCACAATGAAAAAAAAAAAAAGAAATTGCAGTGCAGTTCATATAGCCACTCCTAGTTAAGCTAAGAAATCATTTGGTAGCTTTGTTCTGGCCCAGATATGTTTATTCAACTGGGGTGATCTAATCTAAAGCTACTACAATTTGCAATGATTCTTTCCAGTTTTGAGAAACAGAAGGAAAGTGAAAAGGGCCATAATTAGTTATTAAGTCAAGCAACAATCAATATCAGTAATGCATGATCACTAGATCTCTTGAGAAAACTGAAAAAAACAAATCACTTCCAGTTCATGCTCCTAAGAATCATGCTTAATCGTATTTTAACACACATTCAGCTACAAAATTCCTCAGTCTCAGGTAATGCAAGATTTCTCTTTTCCTTTATCCACATATCTGATAACATCAGTAAAATGAAGCAGTTCAAGAAACACTGCCTATTCCTTTCAACATTGCCTGAGCAATTATTGTCTACTTAGATGAAACAGAACTATTTTTTCAGTCAAACAAGAGGAAGCTGGAACCTAGAGAAATATATGCTTTCAAATAATTCTTTACTTTTTTTTTTTTATTTGACTCTATACTTTGAAACTTCAAACAATTTTCTTTTCATTATAAACAAGGAGGAATGTTCAGAATTATGAAAAGGATTACTATATTGTCTCAAAAGATTCAACATGACTTTTAGTTTTAGAGTATATATTAGCCACAAAAATTAAAACAGACAATAAGGAAGAGATAAAGGCTAAGGAAACCGATTATATTTCTTTCTTATTTATCTTCAAGTGCAAAATATCCCTGCTGCAGAATTCTAAAGAAAAAGACCAAAAGTCAAAAAATTGCAGTTTTGGTTTGGACACATTACTTAAGCGTAGACATTAAGTAACAAAATTGTTACTTAATGTACTGCCAATATACTGGACTTTCAACCAAGTTCAACTGCAATAACTTAATCTTCAATATTCTCCTTGTAGAAACACATAATTCAATTTGGTTTATCCTTAAAAAAAAACAACAACAAAACAAACAAATCAAAAACACAAAAAAAATCAGCAAAAAAAAACAATCAAAAACCCCCAAACTTTCATTAAGCAGTAATTAGAGAATAAAATAATTAACTAAGGAGAAACTACCACTACTTTATCCATGCTTCTTTGATTATGGACCAACAGAATGGGCCCAAATCTTCTTGTAGCTCACTTGGATATAACACTACAATTCATCCATCCAAGTTCACACAGTTTTATATTATGAATGAATAATTTTGCCCTGCTACAAGGCAAGTTCTTGCACATACATTCTTGATGGCAGAGTGGCTTTAAATTTGAGAATGAGGCAGGAAAAAGTTAATGCAAAAGAACGGCATTGTTTTCTGTAAATGAAGCAATCATGACACATTAGGCAATTCAGGAAAAGTACTTTCACCTGACCACACGCTCTTTTCTTTCCAAAAAACAGTGGTTAAACTATAATACTGATCTTTTTTGACCTGAAAAAAGATGTTTGAATTTTAATCAACTGAAAAAAATATAAAAACTAACACAAAGAACTGAATGTTACAATGGATTTTCTTGGACTAATTGGGTGAAATTGCAAGCAGCATTATTGTAAACATCAAAAAACTAAGCCACATCTTGAATTCATGGAGTATTGTCAATCAAAGAAAAAGATGTCACTAACAATTTAACTAAACATATTTGCTTTTATGTCACCATTTAGTATAATGCTTGAGACAACAAATTCATATCTATACTACCCCTAGCAATATTTTAAATTTATAGGCACTAACTTTTACTGAATCTACATAGTGATAATATATGGATAAATATATGCTTAATTTACACACAATTTCTAGTTATCATATAAAATATGTACTATCACATTAACTTTTATGATTAGTTATATGCACCAATTATTTTATGTGCATTTTTATACCTTTTTAAAACTGAATGTCAAAATTACATACAATAAATAAAAGTAGAGTAATATTTGTTTGTGTGGTTTTTAATAATGACAGCACAGTAAACAGGTAGAGACACTTTTAAAGATACCTATGCACAAAGTTTTTCTAATCTTCGGACTTTAAAAAAAAAAAGTTGACATTTGTTGTTATAGATAAAAGTGCTCAAACAACAGCAGTTATTCAACGTCTGGGAAAAAAAAAACTTCACCAAATTTGAAAGTTACCCACACCTCATTAAGAAACAAATTTTGGCTTTAATTTTTTTTTTTTTTTTACCCCACATTGGTGTTTTTGACTGACAATTCAATTAATCAAAATGTTCACAATTCTTGAAATTTCTTTTTCAAAAGAGTGAAGCCTACCTGTTTACCACTCTGTCTGTCATGATTTATAAATTATTTTAAACAACAACAGCTTTCAGTCTTGACACATGCCATTTAACCTAATTGAACTGCTAGACATAAATTTGCAAACCAGGAATTGTTAACAGGGAAGTAGGGAAAAACTTACCTAATTGTCACTTACTACAATAAAATAAATAATCAGGTGCATATTCTGAACCAACTTAGATGACAGTTGCAGCTTTTGTTTCATAATGGTCATGATGCCGGTAACATTCATAAAGGCCCAAATTCAAGGCCATATTTTTCACCATTGCTTCAAATACTAACTCAATAAACTCAGGAGAACATATTACCCTACTCTGAATTTTCTTCACCTCATTTTCTTCTACTTAGCTGCATTCCATGTTATCTGTGCTATTTTATATGTTCAAATGGACCTTAGCTAATGTCTACAGAAGTTGATGGAAATATTTTCCATGATCTTCAGTGGACACTGAAGTAGACCTACAGTCTGCAATAATATTTTCCAATTCTATGAATTAAACTGTGGATTTATCTGATGCACAAAGAATTTACACAACAGACAGTGTAAACAGGTTAATGAAATGCATAGAACATGAAATAAAGTGACATTACACAGCACCATCTATGAGGTGGATTTATTATTTCACTAAAATTGTCATAACTAGTAGGAATGTTATAATAATTATTAAGATAAGAAATTCACAATGCCTACTGTTCTCCACACTGATGAAGAGTGGGTTTTTTTTTCCTCAACTCTACTCCTCTCCGGACTAGGGAAAACAGATAATGAAAGTTTCTACAGAATACATATTCTCTTTTTCACTAGTAGTGGTACTAGCATTTCACATGTAGCTGCAAAAAAAATTGAAAATTGAAAACTACAACAAAATTGAAAATTGCCCACAGACTAAAGGGAAAGTTTCTTTATAATCTCTACTAGTTCCTTTATACATGAAACGGTACCTCAGATGCACTTGCATTTCTAATCATTATAGCTTTATTACAAAGCACTCATTTTTTATTTTAGTCTGAGACAAGTTCCAGAGGTTAGTTATCAAATTACAAAAAAAAAAAAAATTAATTAAATTCTCTTTTCTGTTTTAAATTTGTTACTTTCAATTTGATTTAACATTTCTTCCTTATCTCCATTCTGAAAAAGGGTAAATAGGAAAGTATGATTTATCTTCCCCACATAATTCTCTCTTCTCTATAGTTTCATCACTTCTCATTGTATTGTCCTGTATTCTACTCTGAACATTTGTACTGTTTTAAAAAGGATTTTTTTCATATATAGTAAAATTTGCATTAATCTAGCCCAAACTAAGGAATAGCTGGATTTTTAATTGTAGCATTTGAACTACAATAGTTATTTTTCTGTCATGTGGCAACAAAAAAAAATAAATAATATTATGTGTATTACAAAGAGCTTTATCTTTAAAAAATGCCATGCCTATGAATAGCTAATAAGCACCTTGACATCCTGAAACCATGGTACATTACTTTCATTTCTAAAAAATAAAAAGCATCCATTATTCCACTATTTCTATCTTGCTTTAATATCAAAATAAGATTGTAAAACACATCGTTTATGTCTGCTCAGAGTACTTATCTCTATTTTTTTTCTTGAATTAAGAATAACTCATTAAGTAACCCTAAAAATAAGAAAACCATACAATTGCCATAAGCTTAATATATAAATGAATATATAAAATTTGCATCTCCCCTACAAGAAAGTTTTAATAAATCTTAGAAAGTGAAGTTCTGATCTGGAACTCAGGAGTTATCAAAGAAAATCAGAAATCTCTGTCTGCTGATATAAGAATATTCAAAGAATATGCACAATGTGCTGCAGCCAAATGTTAGCAACATCTTATTTCAACAGTTTGAAATAACACACGTGGATATTTACCCCATACTTTACCACAAGGAAAAAAAACAGGAGAATTTTATTCCTTCCAGTACCTGAAGAGGGCCTTCAGGAGAGATGAGGAGGGACTCTTTATCAGGGAGTGAAGCGATATGAGGAGTAATGGTTTTAAACTGGAAGAGGTTAGATGTAGATTAGATGTCAGGAAGAAATTGTTTACTGTGAGGGCAGTGAGGCACCAGAACAGGTTGCCCAGAGAAGTTGTGGGTGCCTCATCTCTGGGGAAGTGTTCAAGGCCAGGCTGGATGGGGCTTTGAGCAACCTGGTCTAGTGAGACGTGTCCCTGCCTATGGCAGGGGCTCTGAAACTTAATGATCTTGAAGGTGCCTTCCAACCCAAACCATTATATGATTCAATGCTTCAGGAAAAACTCTTATATTTTACAAAGAAAGAGTAAAAAAATGTAAACTTTACTGATTAATATGAGTCAGCTAAATTCATCTGAAAAATGTTAGTGCTTGTATTTCTTATTTTTTCTACCCTAAAAACCCCTGTACTATTACTGTAATGTACTTCACCAGGTTTTGTATTGTTCCTAAACTGAATCAAATTTTGGAAAGGATGGTCTGAGTTCTCTGAGACTAGTTTACCAAAATACTTATCAAGCTGACACATCTACAGAGATTACATTTACTGAATCCTCCCTACCTTAAGGAATCTGAACAACCCATGTAGAAGATGGGAGCTGCATAGGCATTGCATTCATTTGCATTTTATTATTTACTTAATAAAAACACATACCAACCTCTCTAAAGTTACTTTTAAGTCTTAAACTTTACGATATCATATTCTATACTTCTACATTTCTATATCTCCAAATATGTGTTATTAAGAAAAGTGGTCAGCAAGTGTTTGACATAGTTTTATACAACATTTTGTTAAACTATATTGGCCCTTGCAAAGTTGCTTATACTGTTTATTGCTGTTAAAGTTTTAGAGCTGAATGACTGGCATGTTTGCAGCAATAAGGGATTCTTTTACACTATTGATCTGAAGATCTTACTATCCTCACCTAAACCAATTTTTTACAATGGTTAATCTATATCTATAGATAAGACAGTAAACTAGTGATATGCAACAATGATACTCCATTATATGCAAGTAACATAAAGTTATCAGTATTTCTCTTTAAAAGAATAAAATACAGCATAAATAATAAGGGGAAAGGAAAAATTCAAGTGCTCCCTCTTTTAAAAGTGAAGCACTTATTTGGCTTCCTCAAGACATTTAAGAGTTTGAAACAAGTTTGAGGGCAGGAGTACTGCAGAGGACCTCCTATAGGCACATAATGAACAGTGAAATTGTATTTAGCAATGCAAAAATATATGGATTTCTTAAAACACATAGAGTGAGCTCATTCTAAGGTTGTACAACAAATTTGGCATTTTTATTTAATATTGCAACAGCCTTCTTAACAGCAGATTAGGTTAACATTGAGCATCATAGCAAAGGAGTTATCTAGTTTAGAGAGCATATTAATTCATTGTTGCCCTTCACTGTACATTAAATGTCACCCATCAGAGTGACAGGAATAAAAAAATGATTTCACTAGACTCACTACCTAATAGAATATCATTAGATGTGATTTTTGCATAGAGAATAAACCATTACAATATTTCCAGAGCAACATAATGACTCTTTAAGTATTTCAAATTGTCAAAATAGAATGTCCTTTAAAACAAAGGGAAACTTTACGAACTTTGATTGTGGCAACATGGGGTCATGTGGAGTATTTTGAAGTAGTTATTTTATGGTGAATATTTTTTTGCAAATATATGGCACTCTGATACTAAAATGAAAAGGTTTTGTCATCACAGTTTAAGACCTGAAGAATTGTTGGATTTTGTTTTGGAGTGTTTTGGGTTTTTTGGTTTGTTTTTCTTTTTTTTTTTTTCAAAAATAGAATAGCTTTAATACAGGGACTTTAATATAGGTTTACAAAAATTCACCCTAAAATTAAGCTGGTTCTTCTTTAAATAATCATAAATTAATTGTTTATTGTCTATATTATGGGAAAGAAATAATTGTGTATTTCAAGTACTTGACTAAAATCTCGTCCAAAATTTACTATAAATAGGAATTCTACAAGCTCCTCTGGTTACATCTATATCAGTAAGGGAAGGGAAAGACTAAGGTTTCAGTAATGGCATGCAATTATCCCTATACTTGTTGTCACATTCCCACAGTTTTGGCCTATGCTACTCTCAGACAATGTCCAGATGTGGTTCAGAGAGACAGGAACTGCTGCTAAGTGCTGTGGGTGGCATAACTGTGATGATAGAGCATTAAGTCATATGAAACATAGGCCACACCATGTCACTTGTCCTCTGGGCCAGAAAGCAAGCCCGGGTCCCTAGCCCTTGAAAAGTATATATGTAGTCTTTGGAATCCACTGTGCTACTATCAAAATCAGTGAGAGCTTTCCGATTGACTTCTACAGGAACATAATGGGACAATTACCTACTGTCTTATTCAAATTGGCATTTGTTTCCTCCTTTCTGATTATTCTATTACAATTCTCAACTGTACCAATAATTGTACAAGTATTTCAGCTCCTCGTAATGGAACATACAGGTTTTCTTCAGGAATGACCACAGTTGAAGGAATTCAAATGCATGACTCATTTTAAATTTGCATTTAACCTCAACAGAACTACAAGGGTCTATCTGAGTACTTTGAGGCCTGTGAGAGCGCAGGGTCTCTGAGGGTATTTGAAACTTTTTTTTTCACTTCCACAACCTAGAAACCTTTCTTTCACCTAAANTTTCCTTAATTTGACCTATTTGTAAAACAGACAGCTGGATATGAATGGGATACCAGTGCTTCTTTCACTGATAGCACTGATAGTCAGAAACTGCCATCCTCAAAGGCTCATCACCCATGTGCCTCCTTCAAAGCCCTATCAGTAAGCTGGAATTCACCTCTCCACCTCATCAATTTTATAAAACCTTGTCAGGATACTAAGTGTGTCTATAGTTGTATATCTGTAGCTGAGGTCTTGCCTCAGCTCAGGATTCCTTCCAGATTATATTTCCAAGAGATTGTGATTCTAGAAATAGTATTTCAACAATGCAGGGTCTAGATCCAAACTGTTTATGGACATATGGAGCAACTCATTCTCTTCTACAGAATAGACAATGGATACTCCTTTCTCTCTCTTTTTTTCTGAGGAAGGACAATTACACTACTTTTTTCATTACCAAGGACCACTGTCTTGATTCATTCTGTATTTAACCTTGTCAGTTGACTCAAATGTACTGCTTCCAATGCCACATGGCCTACCTGACACTAACCTATTCTCTTTCCTCTGAGCAGGTTGCTGAAATAAATGTCTGTGACTTAAAGAAGACTAACTTTGTCAGCCACCTAAACACCAATGTCTCTGAATTTTCATGTTTCCTAACATATTCAATATATTTTAGGGACCTAGTATGTGATACTGGACCTACAGGCAACTTGAATATTTCTGTAAAAACACTTAGGCATGCTTCTATCCCATGTATCTACACAGCTTTCGATCAAGTTTCAATACTTACAAACACATCCCTTTCCACATATATAACTGTTAAGGTTTTCTTCTTTATTTGTTTTCATACCCACTACTCTTCCATGAAAGAAAGACAAACTTGGAAGTGACTTTAATGTCATTAGCATAGACTGACCTGTGCAATTATCCCACCAGTGCTACTTCAATCTCATCCAGACTTCACGCGAGACAATCCTCAAGGCCAAAATCAATGCTTGTCTTTCAAAATCCTCCTCAAAATTTATTGCTCTATAATGTAGACAGTAAAATGAAATGTGGTCCTGCCTAAGCAGCTGATTAACTATGACTGCTGAATCTTACTTCTTAAGAGACATACTCATTTTTCTCCTCATTTTCTTCATACCTCCTATAAAACTTCATCCTATTTAACTATTTAAACTATTCTGACCTGTGTATTCTGACCTGTGAACTCTTAAAAGCAAGCATTTAGTGTATTTATGTAACAACGAGACATGACCCTGCTCGGTGATGCTCTCTAAAAGCCGTCCTGCGTTACAAGAAAGCCCAATTAAACTTTCCGTACCACCCAGAAATCTCTTCTGTCTTCATCTGTGGAGTTATTTACGTTTGTGCATAGAGACACAACACCATCACCTTCTTTGGTTTTGACATTTGCTTTTGCACAAGCACAAAGGAATATGCTGTATAAAAGTCAGGATGATGAGAAAGATACTATGAACCTTAACAATCCCCATTGACATTTAAGCTGGAGGCAGAATTGCCTCTAGCAGCAGCAGCAGAACAGAAAGATATGAGGAGCCTCTAGTACTCATCTACCTAGTAACTTTATCTGATTACAGTTACATTTGAAGCAAGGTGAAAATTCCTTTCATTCCAGTAAATGAAGGGCACACTGACCAGGATTTTGACATACTTAACTATTCACTCTCCTCTAACATGCCTGTATAGAAGAAGGGGAGAACAAAAGGGAGGAAAAAAGAGAGAGAAGTGTGTGGAAGATAAATATGACTAATTAAAAGCCTTTTTCAGATATTTTTGCAACTTGACACTGACTTTACCATGCTCTGTGAGCACAGCAAAACAGTGCAATGTACAAAATTCTGCTTAACTGCTTCCATTTTAATTCTAGACAGGTCTCCTTGGTTACATTGTGTCAGCCACAAAACCAGAGTATTTTGTAAGCAGTAGAATTCTTTCACAGGAACTTGTCTGAATCTGGATCACACCAACTTTCACTTGAAAGTATCTACTACAAAAATTGCTCCAACACATGAACTAATCGCTGTAGTACTTGTTAGCTGAAAACTGTCTTATATCACTGGTGATAGTGCTCTGGTACAGAAACACTGTATCTCTACTTCTACAAAAAGAGTAAGTTAAAAAGCAAATAGGCAACCTATTCTGTGTAAAGCTAAACCTATTTCTCATAGGAAAGGGCATGCACTTATTTAAAGATTTAGGAAAATGGAAACCTTCTTCTAATGTATGAAAATGTATAACCTTCTTCTGCTATCTACCACCTCACTAGTCAGCCAGTAAGAAGTTTTCCATGCAGCATTCCTGCTCCACATAGTTGGGGAAGGAAGCTGAAATGGAAAGAGGCAGTAGATCTGGGTGTCTGGTGAAATTATATAAATGATTCCACCAAGCTGAATGGTTCTCACAACTAGAGGCTGTAAAGTCTTTTGGAAAATCCTAATTAGCAAGTGCAGGTGCCAAACACGTCTAATGGCCACACAAAACAAACCAAAACAAAACAGTAGAATGAAAATGCCAGAACAGGACAATTTAATACAAATTACTTATATTTAAACTCCTCTCTAATGTGCTATAAGAATGATTAGTGATGAACTTTTTGATATTTTAAAGATTTATTATTTTCTAATAAAATCCAATTTTTTCCCTTCAATGATATGGGATTTTTATATAAGATATTGAAAATTGTTAATATTGAACAATTATTTCCCTTTAAGAATGATACATTTGTTGCTAAAGACAGAACTTCTGATAATATATAATAATAAAAACATCACCATCATGAGCACTAACAAAGGGTGATTTCCACAGATAAAACAGAAATGTTTGGAGAACACCCTATTAATTTAGTTTCAGCATGAAAAACAATTACCATACATTTTTTAGGCTCATTTCTGGTCAAGCCCTGGTGGTACTTAAATGGCTCCTACTCTCTAATAAGTTAGATGCAGGTGGGCTTGCATAAGCCAAGTAAGCTCCTGGCAAACTAAATCAGAAAGATAAGTGAGAAAAAAATAATTCTCATACTTTTGCCTACAGCAGCTTGTAGGGAATGATCTTGCTTTTCTCCAGCTATCGAATCACTCTTAAAGTCAAGGAATAGGCCCTATTTATTTCCTTATCTCTTTTAAAGGTATGCTTCTGTTTTGAAGTATAATGTTTAACCACAACCCAAGTCTAATATTTTTTTCCTCCAAGAAAGAAAATCTTCTGAGAAGTAAGGTTCTGGTAAGTTTTTGTGGGTTTAGGTTTTCTTTTTCTGCTTTATTTTTCCTCCAATTTCTCTCTATGTATATATTTTCAGAATACAATGGATAATGATGATTGACAGTCAGATTTAGAAAAAACTGGTTTTAGCTAAATTTGCAGAAATTAAATTATTTCAAGTTCTGAAGTCAAAAACTGATAATTTTTTTTAAAAGAAAATATTTTAACAGACATTATATACCACTCCAAAAAATTTTACTTTTGAGTAAGCAGTTACACATATCTAAAAGTAAACTAAGATTGTATCTGTATCATCAAGATTATTCACCGATATAAGGTCTATTATAGAGAATAAAAGAGCAAAATGCATAAAAACCTTTCATTATCGAACTATCCTTCAGGTAATTCTGAAACCAAATAAATTAAAGGAGAACTCTGAAACACTATGCAAGAGAAACTGTTCTTCTGAACATCTGTAGGAAGGATTTCCTATAAGATTAATAGCCATCATATCATATTGGATTTGCTTCCAATTGTTTGTCTCCTGCTTCATTTAGGTAATATAAAGAAATTCATTGCATATGGGTCCATATATTTAGTAAACAAATAAGGCTCATTGTTATATGTTTGTGTCATTTAGCATAAAAACTGCCTTTCCATCGTTACAGTTATTTTTTAACAATATTATTGCATGTTTTTAAGCCTATAGAAGCTGGGTAAATAGAAGTCACGACTGCTAACATTCCATTTTACATCCTTTCACTGTTAAGTCAACATGTTCCAAACAGGATACATGTGTGAAATGGCTTCATTATTAATTATATATATTAATAAATATTTATTTCAATAAATAAAATGTATCCTACATCAACTTTTTCTGGTTTCTTTTTTGAAAAAAAAAAAAAAA
>VXBJ01005012.1:215688-228836 GCA_013400055.1 Nycticryphes semicollaris
AAAAAAAAAGCTATTTTCAGATTAGGTTAATCTACAAAGTAACAAGAATTAAATAAAGCATACTGATGGAGCAATCACTACAAAGAGATGCATATTACAAGGTATTTTCCTTATGGCAGAAGTCACTAGGTTTCCTACAAAGGCCCCACACACACCTTAACAGAGGACAAAAATTAGCTAGACCTCTGCAAACACATGAAAAAATATTCCAGAATTGAACAGTTGTGTTAAGTATGTATATTTTTCTTCTTCAAAGTGCATATGGAGATTTAGCCAATAAGGGGGGGGGGGGACTATATCTTCTGTTGGACTGCTAAGGTAGGGAAGTTATGAGTTTGTATCCATCCTCAGTTTTTTTGACAGCAGTAGTTTCTTTTTATGTGATGCATGTTAAGTAGTATCAGAGGTGTCAGACCGACCTACCACCAATTCAGCAAGGCTTTAGACTACTAGAGTTTTGCCCTGACAATCTCAGGTGGTTATTTATGTTTAAGAAAGTGATTTTTTTCTCTTACTGTAATCTCTTCCAGTATTCTAATACAGGCCATTATGTAGGTGCTGTGCTTGTATGTAGACTTAGAGACCTCTTGATATTCTTGTCTCTCCTTGAACAGCTGAAGGAGACTGAGAGCATTCAGAAGAGATTCAAGAGAATCCTGAGGGGTTAGGATGAAGAGTCCTGAGTTGTTTACTTATATATAAGAGATTCTATAAACTGAAACTGAACCCAGATAAACCTCTTGTGGAAGAGGTCAGAGAGATCAAGGCTTCTTTCTGAGTGTTAAGGTGCAAAATGAAAGACTGTTGGTTAACTCATATATACATGTCTTTCTTTTAGCCATATATCCTAATCCACAACATTTAGACTTTACAGCACTGATTGCAATCTGTATCATATCTTCTCAAAATAATCACATAATTTAGATAATACTATAAGACAGCATTATAATTCCAGTATGTTTTAGATTTTTTTATATAGAAAAAAAGAGGGAATATAATATCTGTGTGCAGAAAAATAAACTGAAATACTATTAAGATTATGCAGATTTATGGCAATATTAATGGCATACAGCACAGTAAACTCCCATTCTGTTTAATCCACACTCTGTGAAAAATGATACTCAGAAATATCAGAGCATATTTGAAACATCGTGTGCAAGTCTTGCTTACAACATTTTCATTGACTGCTCTCCAGGTAAGA
This sequence comes from Nycticryphes semicollaris, assembly GCA_013400055.1. Lineage (NCBI taxonomy): Eukaryota > Metazoa > Chordata > Aves > Charadriiformes > Rostratulidae > Nycticryphes > Nycticryphes semicollaris. Next base: position 216,890 of record VXBJ01005012.1, read on the forward strand.
CAACTGTACAAGTTGTTTGCTATAACATATAGGATAGACTAAGTGAAAACTGTGCTAAATAATTTGCTCATGAGTGCAAAAAAAAGATCTTCTTTATATTAACCTCGGTTATTAGAATTCTATTTAAATGATAGAAATCTAAAATTAAAATTTTCCAGGACTGATGTAGAGGAGAAGAAATTTAGTTCTGAATGTAAGATTTTTAGAACATTCTCACATAATATTAGGATTTTTTGGTATAGCTACACAAACATATTAGTTAATAAAAATCTAGAAATCCATTGAAGAGAGAGAAAAATTCTTGTCATGCAATCTGCCTGGTTCACTTGACAGAAAAACCCAGTGTACCAAAGGCTGACACAGTTGCTCTCTGTTCACAGTAATGATGATCTCTAGAGTTAAGAAGGATTTGCTTTTCAACCAGAAAAATTAGATTAAAAGAAGCAGACTACACTGATATATTTTGGAAGCAATCAACTAAGGGCCATAAGCTGCAACTTGGTTTAACAGAAATAAAAAATTCCTAACTGAAATAATTTTTATGGAACAGTTTTGGAAAATGTGTAATTTTTGGCATACTTTCATTCCTGTCTATTTACATAGTATTTTATAGTGAAGTGACAATATCCCTATTTGTGTATTACAACTGAGGCAAAACTATCTTAAAACTGTAAGACAGTAAGAGAAGCAGATTTCAAGGTTGCCATCTGGATTGTCCTATTGGATGATGAATCCATTTCAGAAAGCACCTCATAACATATGTTGTAGTTCTCTAGGGAGGCCTCAGGAGATAAAATTCTCATAGGAACAATGCTTGTTAAGAATAAAGGGCAAAGATGCTAACTTCCTACTTGAATAAATATAAACATAGTAATTTAGTAACCAGAGCTCCATAGTAATTGTAAGCATTTCCCTCTCATTCTGCCATTAATTCCTTTTCATCAATATAGTTTGAAAATCAATCAGACAAGCTCAAGGAAAGAAATAAGCTGATCAAGAAATGTGAAATAAAAATGAAGACTGATGAGATGTAAAAGCATACGCATGCACTCCAGAGAGAGAGACATATCATGCTCGGGCGTCTGTTCAAGTCTGATGCAGCAAGCTATTCCTAAACTACTTCACACAGAAAAGATTAAGATAAATGTGTGGAGACAATTTTAAGACCCTTGTCTTCTGTTGTTATGTTTTATTTCAGGTGGTAAGAGAAAAGCATAATTTGGTGATGAGGCAACGTTCATCATGCATTTATGACTGCTTACGAGGAAATGGAAAAATAGTTGATACTAAATGCATTGACAGCAGAAACCAGCACAAAGACTCAACTTACAAGAAGCTGGATAGGGTAATTCTGCTGAAGGGAGGAAAAAGCAGGAAGTCCTAACATACAGAATGTGGTACAATCAAAGGTGAATCAAACCTTTTAAAATTATAATTCAATATTAGCAATCAGGGTAGTGAGCACAGTTTAACATATATTTACACATTATTCACTGGAAGAGCTCATTAGTGGACCATTTTATCCAGGGTATTTTATTTGCTTCAGAGCTGATCCCTAAAGGTGAAGCATCATGCTAAGGTGTATGTCTTCTGCTTGTGAAGATAGGGCACTTAAGAGTAAACTGCTTTATGACAGACAGACATGTTCACAGTAAACAGAAATCAGCACGTTTCTTGGAAATGAAACAATCATTTGCACTAACAAACAGAAATGAAAACAAACTCCGCTAACTGAGATCAGAAAATTTTGTGTACTTGACAGAACTCCAAAAAGGAGTTGGTGCACTTTAGCCTAGTTTTAGTTTTCCTTCTACTCACATGTAAACTGTGAATTTAACTGGGATTCTTAACGAAGGAAATAAATAAAGGCAGAGTTAAAAAGGGAAGATATTGAAATTGGAATGCAACAAGACACCAGATGACACAAGACACTGCTAGCAGTGACACAAAGACACTGCTAGGTAGCTAGCATCAGAAACAGATCTATTACAGTTGCCACAAGAGAAAAAAAGGCTATATGACTTTCTCCGTTCAAAGAAAAGTAATAGGCTTAGTGTCAAGCAGACGGGGTTTATCTGTCAGTCATCAGCCCATAGGACAAAGAAAGGAACTTTCAGTGACTAACCACCACAACTACTTAGATTCAACAATCACAACAAACAAGATTAAGGGGTTTTCATATATATGGAGAAATCACAGCCTACTATAATTCCCCACAAAGAATGATGATTAAAGAAAGCACTGTGTTCAACACATATATGTTGTCACAGTGCAAACTCTATAATGCTTACATAAATAACTCATCATTTCTGAGGGACTACAAGAGGAAAATGACATAGAAAATTCTTACAGCTAACCAATAAATCTCTCTCCTAGCTTTTGTCTTCTTGAGCATGCAAAGATTCCAGCTTTTTACGTCTGGTTCTCAAATTGGAAGGAAAACCCAATGCTCTTTCAAATAAAGGAAAAGGCTAATAAAAATTTATATTACCTTTTTCCCCATTTATGCCTGGTGTGTTATTCTATAAAAGTCTTTTCAGCAACTTCCTCTCAACAATTCTTGAACCTTTTAATAACTTCCTTATCTCTCCCTAAATTGGACCATGCCACTAATTAACAGGTGAAATCCAAGTACCACAACAGAACTGTACTTTCCATTTTCAGTGTACCGAGATCTTATATTCCAACAGTGTTTGGAAGACAAGGTAAAACAATAAAATCACAAAACATTTGACACAAAAATGGGAAGTTTAAATCTAAAAAAAAATATACTACACTAAATAATCTGATGAGCTGTAGTTACAAAATATCATATCATAAAAGACATACTAAGTACTGCTCCAGACATAGATACACCTTATTATGAAACACATAGTAATATTTATGAAACACTGGTTGTTAAACATTCATTATGGAACAATTGTTATGAAATATAAATCTTAACTCTAGGTGAAGCCTATTAATTTAGTGGCATACAGTCCAACAGTTTCATGACACCAGGACTGAAACACATATCATCAGCAGCTGTGCACTACCTAACATAAACTGTAGTGAAAACACATAGTCAGCACTGTGCTGCAAAGTCTTCACTTTACACTTCAGTTAGCAGTATGTCCCTTTCCATGACAGTTACATTTTATTAGCAAAAGGCTTTTTTACTTCCTTCCTCCAGTATTCAGCAGATTTTTAACTTAAACCTGTTTCCCTGTATGAACCATAACGTTAGAAATGCTACCACATACTATTAAGTCATCCTGCATTATGAATGAAATCTGTAAATTTTCTTACATAATCCTAGATCTTTTATTTCTAAATGTGTTGTCAATATTTGATTAAACAAGTTAAGAGGTGCTGGAAATCTCTAGATTTGAAGGCTGATATAAACTTAAGCATAAAAAGGTATTTTATACAACTCTACAAAAGACCAAACTCCTCTGCTCAGTATAAAACATATTTCATATTCCTTTACCATTAAGACAATAAGGAATTTATGGTGCTGGTCACAAAAATGGACAAGTGAAAAAAAGTTCAGCAATACCGGTCTACTATGTGGCACTTCTGTTTAAAAATAAACATCCTTTCCAGTTCTGTTGGTGAGTTGAATTGACTGAATAGCTTACTTTAAAAAAAAGGCTTCAAGAAAACATATCTTTCCTACAAAATAAGACAAGACACATTTTCAAAGCATAAGTAAGAACTCAGCCATAAATTTCCTACTAACATTACAGGGAGCTGCCTGTCAAAAGCACTGCGCATTATGATGAAACTGTCCTTCAGTGATAACAATAGGGCTAAAATTTTTGGACATACACATAAATATTTTACGTGAGGTGTTTAACAAGATAACATTTTTACTTTTGCTCAACTGTGTTTCAGAAGTACCTGTATCACAGGAACACCTCAGAAATAAATTTATTCTCTGGTTATATAGTCCAATAGAATCTACTGTTCTTTCAAGAAACTTTCAACCTAAGTCTAGCTCTTTAAAGCAGACTTTTAAAGAGGGCACACAAGGAGAGTTATTCATTACAGAATATATTTCAGTGTTAACTATATTACTTCAATACCTCATGTACTTTATGTACAGGTGATTTTGCTAAATTACATTTAAAACAGTTTCTAAGAATCTCCCGTCATAGAGGAATGAAACAACTTCTCCAAAATGAAGTGAAGAGTATCAAAGAAAGATGGAGAACCCTGATATCAACTGCAGAACAACAGGACAGGAAAAATATGAAGATTTTACTCTGTACCACAAAATGAAATCATAAAAATCCTAGTGCTGAAGTGAGATTGCATTATCAAGTCAAACGTATGCTTCTAAAAGTCACTGCTATAGACAAAAAATATACCTTATTAAAGGGTAAAATGCCAATATAGTTTACATGTATTTGACTAAAAAATATATATTTAAAAGTGACTACTAGGAGGAATTTGCAAAATAGATTACATTTACACCCCTGGGAAACTGATTTACTGTTCTGATTTTTGTTGTTGTTGCTGTTACAACAAAAATCAAAGTTACAACATGTAAGACTATATTTCTGTGAGCATCTGGAGTCAGTCCTAATTACTTAACAAGGAAAAGGTAAATATAATGGGAAATTTTGGCAAAGATGATTCCCTGCTCGTATGTGTTCAAGAAAACAGACAAAAATATGATTCTTATGTATCAAATGAAATTGTAATTTAACAATTGTGTTGAGTTCCTTAACTTCAAAACTCAACTAAATATGCTTCCAACTACATTCCAATCTGGGACTTTAAATCAGGTGAGGTATCTCAGGTATTTTACCCAGTATACTATTAAAAACTAAATATTGTTACCCTACTTTGAAGATATTAATCTATGTAAACTATCTTGTTTTGTAACAGGTAGAGGCCCAATTTGGACATCTAAGATTAACATGGGCAGCTAAGTACTCAATTAGAGATTAAACAGCATAGCATCAAATGAAATCAGACTAACAAAATATGTCAATCTCTCTCTTTCTAAACTCAGCACAATTGGGAAAAGACATTTCATAAACTGTCTAGTATCTCTAAACTTGCAAATAAAAGGAGAAATCTAGCTAGCATACTCAAGACTTAGTGACATAAACTGGAGACTTAATATGGCAGTGGAGAAAATTAATAGTGAGAACCCTCATCATTAATTATTCTTCTGTACATCATGAAGTTATATATAAGTGTATGAAAGTAATAAATTTTTTGTGACTTTTGACAATTATTAGTAAAAAAAAGATTATAACAATTGCCAAAAAAATCACAAAAGTTGACATGTTACCTGGCTATGACAAAGAGCACACAACTGACACCCAAGTAAGCCAGCAGAATATACATCCAGATATCAGGGGAGAGAGGATTCAGGAAGGAGAAGACGCCCGGGTTTGTACCATTGGGCTTGCGGTACAAAATACTTATTCCAAGAGTCATAAAGGGCTTGGAAAAGTCGATGACCTTCTCTCGAACATAGGTAATTGCCAATGGCGCAACTGCAAGGTCAGCTTTCTGTTAACAGAAATACAAAAAGAGAAAAATGCCATGAGTCAGAAGAAACAGGTTGAAGCAGACAATCATATTAGCCAAAACACAAACTTTACGTGAGGAAGTTTGTTCTTGTACTAGGTAGGCTGAAATTTAAAACAAACTCTCTTCTCCCTTCCTGTTTCCTAAACTGACATAGCAGCATTTAGAGAAAACTAAAAGCCCTCTTACAGGGATAGAAGCAAAGAGAATTATTGGATATTGCAAAAAAACGTGAACACCCATTATCCTATTTTTTTAAACTTTTTAAAATGTACATATCAATGCATGTCTTCTCTTTGTCCTTCTTATTTTCCTTGACACCAGTTACCATTCCTTGCCAGATTTAATTCCAAGTAGGCTTTATTTTTCCTTATTGTATCCCTGCATACTCTAACAGCATTCCTATATTCCTCCCAAGTGGCCAGTCACTTTTTCCACATTCTGTAAGCTTCCTTCTTCCATTTCCAGATAGAGAAAAGAGATCTTTTGGAAGGCTAGTGACAGTTGCGAACTTTACTTCAAAAACATTAAGGGAACCTTAATGAGTAACAAGTCTTTTCTTTTAGCAAATACCATAGGAAATCCAACCCTTGATCATTAGATGAAAACAAAATTGTATATAAATGCATATAGGTTGTAATGCTGTCCAGTGGAACAAAGTTTAGGGAAGTTGCAGATTAAATTAGAAAAAATGGGAAAAAAAGAAAAAGAACAAAAAATAATGCATGTTTCAGAACAGAACAACCAGATACCCCAACTTGAGGGGCACAGATCCAAAAATATATGTCCATATCTTGGTATCTCAAGATTTTCTTCAGAGCTTTAGTAACTCTGTTCTAATATTCTTGAACTAGTATATCAGCATTAACAAAAAAGCATCTCAACAAAAACATTATTAAGAGTCTTTACTAAGTAAACAAAAAGCTGCCAGAATGACTGACATAAAAATGCAATACTGTCACATGCCACACTATTGCTAATTACATATTATGTTATCTCCAAACTATTCAATTCTCTTGGCATCTGTTTTATTCTGAAATAGCACTACTTAAAAGTAAGAGAAATAAGGGGACAAGTTTTCAAATGTGCAGTACCAGGTTCATCTACACTCCTCTATGATGAAGAGATACAAGTAAGATCATTCTCTTTACCTAATTTCTCAGGATGAATTGGAGAGAAATGGTGTAAAATTAGGATTTTATCAAGCTACATTAATCAACAATTACAAATAAATACATCCTAAAATGGATTTCTGAAAAGTTCCATAGCAAATAATATTTATCTCACTTGGCAATGATTCATGATTCCTTTTTCAGAGTGAATGTATGTATGATTCTATTTTTTAAAGAAAAAAAAATTGTCTATCTGAATGTGTAATCCTAACAGCACTTATTCTTGATCTTAGAGTACTCGAGACAAAGGTCTTTCTGTATCCAAAGACTGGTGAGCATATACCAGTTGCTAGAGAGAAAAATTCTGCACCAACTAAAGGTTACAATAGCAATTAGTAACAAGTAAATCTGGCAAAGACATTCCAGTGCAAGGCATTGTCCCAGGTAAAATGGAAGAGTTGTATAGCAACACAAACAGTAGCCATACCATAAGATGAAGCAGTGCCCTGCAGATAGAGATGTATGTATACAATAATGCCAACTGTAGATAGCAGAGACTGGAGAAATATACTCCTTAAAATAAATTCTTACTTCAATTGTGTCATAGAATCATAGAACCATTCAGGTTGTAAAAGACCCTGGGGATCATCGAGTCCAACTATCAGTCCTACTCTACAAAGTTCTCCCCTACACCATATCCCCCTACACCACACACACCCCCCCCAGCACAACATCTAAACGACTCCTAAACATATTCAGGGATGGTGACTCGACCACCTCCCTGGGCAGCCTTTCCAATGTCTGACCACTCTTTCTGTGAAATTTTTTTCCTAATGTTCAGCCTAAACATACCCTGCTGCAGCTTGAAACCATTCCTTTTTGTTCTATTGCTAATTACCTGTGAGAAGAGACCAGCACCAACCTCTCTACAATGTGCTTTCAAGTAGCTGTACAGGGTGATGAGGTCTCCCCTCAGTCTCCTCTTCCTCAAACTAAGCAACCCCAGCTCCTTCAATCACTCTTCATAAGATTTATTCTCCAGGTCCTTTACCAGCTTTGTTGCCCTCCTCTGCACTCGCTCCAGCACCTCAAGATCTCTCTTGTGTTGAAGTGCCCAGAACTGGACACAATACTCAAGGTGTGGCCTCACCAGTGCTGAGTACAGGGGGACAATCACCCCCCTACTTCTGCTGGTCACACTATTTCTTATACAAGCCAGGACGCTGTCGGCTTTCTTGGCCACCTGGGCATACTGCTGGCTCACATTCAGCCACTTGTCAATTAGAACCCCCAGGTACTTTTCTGCCAGGCAGCTCTCCAGCAACACTTCCCCAAGCCTGTAACGATGCATGGGGTTGTTGTGGCCCAAGTGCAGGACCTGGCACTTTGCCCTGTTGAAGCTCATATCGTTGACAGTGGCCCATCGATCCAATCTATCCAAATCCCTCTGCAGATCAACATGCCCACTGTCAAGTGTGAGAAAGCCATAATTCTGCATTCACTCCACGATTCAAAGATACGGCATGATAAACTGGATAATAACACTCACATTCTGCATCAATCTTTTTCAAAGCAGCAAGGCAGAGAATGTCCAGGACAAGAAGGAGGAAGAAACAGAATTCATCATACTCTTCAGGACACTTTTCAAAGTCACTGAACCATTGACAGTTATTCCTGCCCTGGTTTCTCAAAACGCATCAGATATTTTGAACATGCATTCTCACAGTACTTGATCTTCCGTCTTCACCCTCCACCTTAAAGGGTAAGGCTATTGTTCTGTTTCATACTAGGAAATAGACTCTTAGTATGATCTAGTTTTTACATCATTGCAGAACTCTATGAGCAGCGATTGCTAGACCTTCCCTTTTTTGTGCTGAGTAATCATGGACCACAACATGTAAGGTTAGTATTTGCAGATGCTGATATGTTGTATGTGAAAATAGCTTCTACTAAGCACAATGGGGAAACGAAAAATAAACACTGATTGAATTTTCTTTTGATAATCCCTTTCTTAAAAAAGTTTGTCTCACCTATTTTATTCAAAGGAATGAAAAATTAAAATACAATCTAGACATAGCAACCCTAAAATGGCTAATATTTTTTTTTAATTTGATTCTGCAGCTACAGAATATTGTGCTGCTACAGAACATTCTGCTGTAATAATGGAATTATTTAGCCTATGTAAATGGAGTCTGCTCTTTGGCCTAAAACCCTAAGTCAATACATAAACTTCTTCAGCCACCTAAATTTTTGGGGATTGTTAACCTGCAAGCTGAATTTCAGCTACATTCCCTTTAGAAAAAAATGCATCCCTGAGCTAAATAAAGGAAGGCTAATGCCCAGTTACAAATCTTGAAACCCATCTAATGGGCTCTTAATCCATAGAGAGTTTATGCATTATTCTTGGCCACAGAAGTGCATTTCCCTGTCACTGATTTGAAAAACCATAGTTTGCCTTTAAGCTTCTGATCTATCCTAAATTGTCTTGTGCATGCTGCTACATTACAGACCTTTTTACACCCTGTGAAAAGCTTTAGTCTTGACAGAAGGTCTTAGTTTTCTTTTGAAACTACTAGAACTTTATTAGGTTTTTGTGTTATTTTTAACTAGCCACTTACATGACTTTGATATAAATAGTTTTTCATGTTTTTCTACTACCTTTCATTCTATATTAGGACAATTCAGGTGGGAAGACACATCAGGACATTTCTAGTCCAATCTCTTATTCAAAGCAGGTTCTTCTACAGGTTGCTCCATGCTTCACTGGTCAGTTTTGAAATCAGACCAGGTTGCTCCAGGCTTTACCTAGTCAGTGTTGAAATCCTCAAAGGATGGAGACTACATAACCTCTGTGGATAACCTGTTCCATTGCTTGTATATCCACATAGCGAAAAAGTTTCTACAGACAAGCAGTAGAGAAGATTGCTTAGAGAGGTTATGCAACCTTGGAGGTTCTTAATTTATGCCTATTATCTTTTGTCTTCTTGCTAGGCACAACTGTAAATAGCCTGGATGAATCTTCTTAATAACTTCCTCTCAGGTCTTAGAGAGTTGCTACTAAAAATTATTACTTTTGCCAAATATAAAACATAACATAAAGTTCAAAACAAGTCCGGACCAGATAGATGAGTTTAGAAGTCACACCTTATTTGTGGGTTCTTAACTTGTATCATTTAAGATTCATTGTTAACAATATGATATATATATATCTGCAACTTTAGCAGTTACTTTAGTAATATAATGAAGTAACATATGATGACAGTGAGTCAAATTACATATTTGTTTCTAACTGCTGAATCACTTTTCAGTGTTTACTGTTCAGTAACAAAAAGTTACTGGAAGGCAGGCAGCTTTCTCATATTCATTTTACTGACAGTAATATTTCAGCTGTTTCATTTTTTTTAGACATCCTTATGTCAGCATGGCTAATACTTCTTTTGGCAAGAAAAAAAAAAAAAGGCAAAAGGTTCCACAGAGGAAATTTGCCTGTTGTCCACTGCTGTAGAAATAACTTGCTACATGAATTCATCTAGCCATAAAAATTTGGCATCCTTTCTGTAATGGCTTTTAAATAGGATAGAGCATATCTTTTGATCAACTTAGTGTCTAGAACTGACTTTCTGTATTGTTTGCTCTTTTATTATTCTCTGAGTGTTTATTCAAGGAAAAATACTACTATCAAAACCATGAGGAATTCTGTCATTAGCTAATTTACATTATTTCCTTTTATTCAAGGTTAGTAAACCTAGTAATGTTTCTAGTCCATTCTCATCTAGCTATGCCAGCAAGGATTAGACTTAACAGTAATATGAGTACCCATTTAAAACAGTCACAAAGTTTTTATCTGGTGACTTATACAACACAGTTTCACTAAAGTATTTTGCACCAACTCTGTTTTAATCAACAGTTGCAAAAATTGAATGCAAGAGGTCTACAGGCATTGGACCATGAAGCTAAACTTAGCAGGAAAACAGATGACAAAAAGTTACAACAAGAACATTTCAGCTTTAATTCTTGTCACTTCACTCTAGCAGAGTTTTTCATAATAGGATCTTCTAATGGTTAGAAGAGGGAGATTCACAGAAAGGGCAAACTACCAAAGACAATATTTACAAGACAGTGTAGATATTGTGGGTCAGGGTTCAGGAAGGCTCCTCCTTTAAAATAAATAAATAAATATTCTATGAGCACTTAAATTAATTCAATCATTACTGTTCTTTTTACACTTACCATACTTGTTATTTCCAACAATGTATTTTTGTACTAGACATGGTTCATAAACAGGGAAATTACTGTAAACCTCCTGTACCCTTAGCCTCTCCATTTTGTGTATTTTGATACAACCATCACAAGGACTAGACTTCATTTTAAGAAGAATCCACACACTGAAATTCTCAATGAATCATTAAATTCCCTTGTTTGAGGCTTTAATTAATTTTTTTATAATTATTATAAACAATAACAAAAAATGGTCTTTTTAGAGAATTCCATCATATGTGAAATAAAACCAGAAGTGTCTTTATATTGTGTAAATTTCCAAAACATTATATATCATGCAATGGTTTACAAGTGACATAATTATAAAAGAATGGCTAATGGAGTACTTACTTTATTACCCAAAAATATTGTCACAAACCTAAGGAAGAAAAATGTTAGCAGTGTTTTTATGCACTAGATCCTAAGTATATGTAAGCTAACTCATTTGAAAAACTTATTTGCAACTAGTGAATCTAGGTTTGGCATATAGTCTCCTAAAACTTTATATAATATTGTTGGTTTCTCCTGTTGAGCTACAAGAAGGTAAATAAATAGATAATTTTTTTTTTTTTAATTAAGAAAACAACTAGAAATTGCCCAAATAGTACCAAAAAAAAAAGGCATCTATCTCATTTCTCTTATTTCTATATTACTGGCTTACAGTGGGGAATCAAGAGAAAAGGGAAAGTATTCTTGTGTGATAGCTACACTAAAGAATGATTTGTTTAAAGATACTTCAAACTGATAAATTTAAACATTTAAACATAGCAAATAATTCAACAGAAGTTCTAGAGATAACATGATATCAAGTTAGATACAGGACCATTAAATCTAGAATGGAAATGTGTTATTTTTCAGTCTCCCAAAGAATAGTTGGTACAATGGCACCCTTTGGTGGTTCGAGTTTTCTGATTCAGGCACACTTGAGAGACATCTAAAATCATGCTCCTGCTGTAATCTAAGATGCTACTGCTCTTTCAGCAAAACATTGCCACCTTTATGCAGTTCTCAAATAGCAACAGGATTAGAATCACAGAATAATTTAGGTT
>VXBJ01005012.1:248757-313574 GCA_013400055.1 Nycticryphes semicollaris
TTTATATTTTTGACATTATTAATGCTTCAGTTGCTGTATTCCATTCGGTTTTGAATACTGCAGTTCAGCAGAAACATGAACCAAGGTCTACATAATAGGATGAGGAAAGACTGAAAGAATATAGGTTGTTTCAGTTAAGCAACAGCAGACTGAGAGGGAAGTGGTAAAAGTCTTCAACACACACAAAGGTGTTACAAAAAGGAATAGAAAAGCTCTTTTCTGTAGAGGGTACAGGAATTAATGGCCTTAAACTTTAGGAAAAGAAATAAAGGTTAGAAATTAGGAGACACTCTAAAATGGCAACTATACTTGAGTGCCACAGTAAGTTATCTAAGGATTTGAACTGTTTTGCTAGAAGAAAAAAATCACCTCCTGTTAAATGAAGAAAAAGATAAAAAAAAGAGGGGAAAAAAAAGGAGGCCAAGAAAACAGCTACAATGCCTGGAACTTCTTTATCACCAGTAATTAATTCAGATATATTTCACCATATTAAATTAGGATTAAATACTCAATAACATTGTTTGCTATACTTTAAATCCTAAAATTTATTTCTGAAGGTGTAAAAACCCCTGTTTCACATGTAAAAAAAACCTTGACTTATGCTTCGCAAATACAACATACTATACAAGCCTCTGTAGGCTTTATGAAATTGCTACTTAGCTTGGACTTGTACACAGATCATAAATATTTGCTGAGTCATTCACATATTTACAGGTCCAGACATTCTCCAGCCTCTCTGGAATCTTGTCAAGACTCTTGACAACAGTTTTGTGTCTACTGTGTGTCTGTTCCATGCAATCCTGAATTATGTGGGGCAGAATTTAAATATGTGTGATATCAAAACGGCAGTATAATTGCCAATTCATGCTTTTATGTCTCCTTTCCTTAGTAAGGACAGCAGGATTCACTGAGCCATCCAGTTCATCCATACATACTTGTATATTTTCCCGTAAGATCATTACAGTAATCCTCAATTGCTTTATCTGTTCTGCTAATGCTTTTTTGACACTCTGTTAAAAAAATAACAATCTTGCAACACTTTCTGGAATTCTTAGCTCCAACTCCATATGCTTATTATTATTTATTAGCTGGCTTCTTCAAGGTCATCACATGCATATGTGATTTATTCAATGACCACAGAACCAGAATGCATTATCTGTGTGACTAGAATACTTTGAGGTTTTTTTGAAAACATCAGTTTATGTTATCATAATCATATTTTTAGAGGCTGTTGAAGGGAAAAAAAAAAACAAACAACCTGCACATAGGGATCACTCAACTTGATCCTATATACCATCCCACTGAAGCTGCTCATTGCTGCTAACACAAGAGGAGCCATCTTTAATCTGTGCATTAGACTGCCACAAAAAACACTGAGTGCCAGAGCAGAAATGATAGGGTAATGCAGAATTCATATTCTGCAGTTCTGATATAAGTACCATCTAAATAACATTTAAGGGAAATACATCTTTAAAGCTGTGTATATTCTTGTACCCTATTCTTGAAGCTTTACTGTAGTTTGAATGCAGTAAGTTGCAATAAGATGTTTGCTTTTCAAGTGCAAAAGATTTCATGATTAGTTATGAAATAGTGGACTTAATTGTCAATGACTGTCAGACTTCATTTTTTTTCCTGCCCATGGGGACCTTATCAGAGTGCAAGTTGGATCTCGCAGAGGAAAGCTACCTTGTAAAAACCTCCATGTCAAAGGAAGTAAAAAATTAACACATTCCTCAACAACCGTTCAGCCTAAAACATAAGAAAATGCAACACCCTTGCAAAGAGATTTCTGAAGAGTAAAGAGTATTTTTTTTTAAATTTTGGAACAATTTTTGTCTAAAAAATTCTATATGAAGTATATAGCATATGGAGTCTTTCCTTTCTAGAAATGCTATTCGGAATTTTAGTAGTCTCTAAATTCAGATGAAGGTAACTGTGAACTCTGCAGAACTCTCAAAGATTTAAGAGGATCACAAGGGGATAGGGTTTTCTTCTCAGAGCTCATTCTAGCCTAGTGAAAGAAAGATAAAGAAAGGTAAAGAAAGTAAATTCTAGTGACTGAAAAAGTCATATAATACAAAGGGATCTTCTTTCATGAAATGCAGTTTTACGTATAGTTAAAAAGGCATCGAATATACATGGCCTTTATCTCAGCACAACAACTAGTACATAGTTGACTAGAAAGAATTAAGTCCTTCAGTTCAGTACAAAACATTATGAGAAAAAAATTACTGAGATCTAGAGATCATGCAAGGTAGAAAAAATGTATTTAAAACTTACTGATGATAATTGCGAGGATGAAAAATATTGAGACAAATTAATATCATGATGATAAGCCTAGCAGGAAAATTTGTGCTCTCAGAATACTTACATTTATTGTTTCAACCATTAACAAAAGATCAAGTCAGCTAAAATACTTGTAGTACTTGTCCATACATTATATATTAATTGACTAACTTTTGATCAGTGTTGTAAAGGATAAATGAAAGGATGACACACCATTTATGCATGTTACTAAGTGGTACTATACATGTCTATATAACAGAAAGCAAAATAAGACTTTTATAATCATAACAGGCACCAATCTGATTGGAATATATAGCAGACTGACAGAGGCAATACTAAAAAATTACATTAAATAAATAAATATTTAAATATAAATACCTAACTCAAAGGTACTGAAAGAATTTTTTACATCAGATTCAAGTGACAAATAAATAATTATGGAATTACAAGTTAATGTTAATTTAAATAAAATTGTCGTAACTTCATGACTTATTTCACATATACAAACCTGCTTGAAGGGAACATTTGCAAAATAATAGATCATTTGATAATAAANTTGTCTATTTAAGCAATGTTTGACTGCAAAACCCAAGCTTCTTGAATTAGTGACAAACAGAATTTTGCAGTGAAATTTACATGTATATAAATTCATTAAAATGGGGCTGGCCAAAGTTTAGTGCTAATAAAACAATCCCTTCCAAAGAGTAAAGTGTTAAAATCTTTCTAGGTATCCACTCAGTATGTAGTTGCAATTCTTGTCAGTATATTTTTTTTTAAATGCTGACCTGTTTTCTTACATTGCAGTAATAAAAAAAAAAATATTTTTTAACACAAATATTGGATGAACTGTAAGCAACAAGGAGGAAATATTGTGCAAATAAAGATTTTGCTAAGGTGGACTGAATAAAATAGTGTATATTTTAACATCTTAAGGGAATTCTTTGAGAAATAATATTGAAAATCACAGCAAGAAATTTACCCTGAAAACTGCTATTAAGGAGTTCAGTCAGCTTGCTACAAAACTGTAAGATCCAGGTATCCATTTAATGTGTCATAAGACTAAAATATCTTCAATGAAGACTGATACAGATAACCCCTCCCCACACCAGATAAGTACTAAAAGTGAAAAAGGAAAACAAGCAATTGCAAGTAAACATTTTTCTGAGAAAATTTACTGCAAAGTAAACCAACTAAAACTACTGCAAATAAATATGGGGTCACAAGGAAAAGTAAAGTAACAGGTAGATTAAGAATTATATCTGTAAATATAAGATAAATCCTTGACAAATATTAATACAGTGGTATAAAAAGAATTAGAGTAGTTAATTCAAGAATGATATGACCCTCGAGTGACAAATGATTGTTGTTTTCATAAAAACTTTCTGTTTACATATACTGTTGATGAATAAAGACATTTTGCTTTATTGATTAGATTATGTCCTCCTGGCTGCATGGTGAACTTTAATCACAATGATTCTTTCCAGTGACAGTGAAATTAAAATAATCCAAAGATAACAGTCATTTGTCATACACTATCATCAGAGAGGGTAGCACCCTTCTGGATTCAAAAAAGAGGATTGCATCAAGAAGCAGCGAGCTTACATAAATCCTTTATTTGATATAAATAGTTTTCTGAAGTCCAAAAATCAAGGCCAGATTAAGTGCTCAGTGTTTTCTTCTGACTTTCTATGCTAAACCTCCATGAATGTAACCGATTGGATTTCTCATAATAAGTCGCTAAATTGCATCGTTTCATTTTGCACCAGGGGAGGTTTAGATTGGATATTAGGAAAAATTTTTATGCTGAAAGGGTTATTAAGCATTGGAATGGGCTGCCCAGGGAAGTGGTAGAGGCACCATCCCTGGTGGTATGTAAAAGATGGGTAGACATAGTGCTTAGGGACATGGTTTAGTGATGATTTTTGTCAGTGTTAGGTTGACAGGTGGACTTGATGATATGAAAGGTCCCTTCCAACTTGGGAAATTCTATGATTCTATGATAAACAGCAGGTATACTATCTGCAAAGACCTTTATTCACTAGGGATGTCAATATAACAGCCTTTCCAGTACATTTTTTCATGTATCCTATTTGCAAAATTTATCTGTATTCGTTTTTTAATGCTTAAGTTGCATCACAAAGGTAAAGCTTCCCAACACAAAAAAAGATTATTGTCTTATGTTTCTACATGTTTAATTAATATTGTAGCCTTTCAGAATTGTTTTAGTGTTTAAAATGTACAACTAACACTTGAAGGAAAAAACACTTATTCTATTCAAATGTGCGTTGTGGACATGGAAAAAAAAATACTGATAGAATTTGTTATATTTGGTTGTCTTTACCTAT
This sequence comes from Nycticryphes semicollaris, assembly GCA_013400055.1. Lineage (NCBI taxonomy): Eukaryota > Metazoa > Chordata > Aves > Charadriiformes > Rostratulidae > Nycticryphes > Nycticryphes semicollaris. Next base: position 253,389 of record VXBJ01005012.1, read on the forward strand.
ATGGTTTTTTTTCTACATTTGGACAAGAAATATTTACTTGAATTATCCCTGTGATCTCAGGGATATAATTGAACTACAAAACTATTACTAGAAATTATAAACAATAATTTCTACATCACAAATTATTCTAATTTTAATTTTTATGGATGTTTATCAAATATATCAATTGTTCATTAGTACTTTTAACATAGACATATGTATCTATAACTTTTGTGTTATCAGCATTGAAAAAAGCAGGAAAAAAAATAAAAAGAGAAAGAAAGAAAGGGAAGCCCTGATGAGGAAAAGAGGAAGACTGTCTTCAAAATCTGCCACTATTAGAACAGACAATTTTAATCATTAGCTTCTGTTCACCAGGGATACTGGATTCAAAAGGCTGCCAGATCTAATTAACATTTATGTCAGATGTAACAAATACACAATAGGGTTTCACAGTTGGCAGTCAAAATTCAAGTGGGAGAGGTGAAGCAATTCACTAGTTACAATCAATCAAAAAAATGTTATATATTATACATCTCACTACTCATTTGAGCCAGGATATTCTAATAGAAGAAACTAAGTCGAGATATGAGAAAGCACCAGTCGCCTTCCTTCACTATACTAGCCATAATAGAAATTAATTATGAATAACATAAAGATATTTCCTGAAAGATTCCCCAGTATGACTTTTCGGGTCATGAAACATATAGTAATCACTATAGTTTGATAAACTACAAGCCACAGTTTTTTTCTGCAGTTTCACTCATTTTGTCGGGCTCATTAAAAAAAGAGTTTTCTTTATTCCCCCTCAGTTTACTCTTAACTTTGTCCAGACTTTAAATTAATTCAGCTACATCCCAGGAATGTGAACTAGATTTCCATTCCAGTAAGGCAAAATGGATATGAGTGGATGTCTATTTCAAGCAAAACCCCTTTGACTCAATAAACCACGGAATGTGAAATCATTAAATTGTTGCAACACTGGAGACTGTGTTAACCTATTTTCCAACTGAACTGAATCATACTGTCTCCATGATACATGGATAATATCAATGACTTTATTGTGTCTTGCTATAATGGAAAGCAAAACATTATTTTCTTATGATGTATCTTAAATTTTCAAAAGACTGTGAGGGGAAAAAAAAAACAAAAAACACTATGTAAAAGCCCATTTTTATGACTAACATTTTAGTATAAGAGAACCGAAGCACTGGAGAAATACTCAAGAGAAATTGTTTGAGATGATGCTGTAAACTTGGAACCCAAATAAGAGTGCTTCTCAGCCATTATCCAGAGATACAAATACATGCCCATCCTACCTTCTGCTTGCACCCAGCCAGGAGAAAAATAGCTTTATTGACCTTTTTCTATTAAATCAAACTTTAGCTTGTGCTATCCCAGTGCACTCATTCATATACTATGACTCCCTTCAAATGTTATCTTTATTTTTTTGTGATAAACATCACTTCTTTTTATGTTTGAAATATAAGCAAGCACTATGGCCAAGCATATCTCTGGATACCTTGCAACCCTGAAGGCCCCAAAGGTTATCCAGGTTGTCAGGGATCTCAGGTCAAGAGTGATTTTCAACATCAACTCTTGCATTTTGAGCACCATAAATTATAAAGCAAGCTAATTTACCTTTCTCAGTGGAAAAAATCCTGAAACACAATAGTTTGCTTTACATTTCCATTACGTCTTCAAGAAATCAGTGAGTTTACAGTCTGCACTGGTGGCTGAAGACATATGAGTGGAACCAAGGCAGAAGTGGATGAAATTCAGGAAGGAGAGAGTGAAAACTCTGGATGTTTACGTGGGTATAAAATGTCTGGGACAGGCAAGTATTTTAAAAGGGGGTAAGAAAAGTACTAAAACAGGAAAGTAAGGAATTATATATTCCTTTACCTTCCCGAAGAAAAAAATTATCACATCTGAGTAAACTAAAAATAGAAAACCATCAAGTTTACCGTTTTTCTGCTACACAAAAGCAGATTCAACTATGTCATGGCAGTACACAAAATTCAAATAGAAACAATCATGTAGGGCTATAACATCGGCAAGAACCAAATATTATTGAATTATTAATATACCACAATTTAGGTATTGTTTTAATCATTCCAAAATTATACAACCACAAATGCAAGAAAGTGCCTGCATCAGGTATCTTTCCTCAAAATATGCCATAAAAATGAAAATTAAAAAGATTACAAATCTGCAATTCTGTGTACAAGAGATGAGTGAGCTATTTTTATAAAGATAAAAGGTAAAGTTATTCTGCTTTAGTATATTAATTTAAAATTTGGCCATTAAAAACTCATGCTTTAAATATATTCTGGGTCCAAAAGTAAGGGAGAGAAGGAATGCAAAATGCAAAAAAAAAAAAGACCAAAAAAAGAGACTGTATTTAACTCTAGAAACTTTAACTCTAGAAATCAACTAGAAAAAATGTGAATGTGAAATATAGTTATGCATCAGAGGAACGCCTAAAGAAAAATCCTAGGCAGGATAATACCTGGATAGAAAATAACAGGTGTATGAGGGAAGGGTCAGCTAGAATCACTAAGAAATATTACTTGATAATGCAGTGGGTCTTCATTGCTTGATAATTCAGTAGATCTTAAATATAAAACTTTTTAAAAATTGTGAAGGGCAGTAGGAAGAAAAAAGACAGACTAATGCTCTAGAAAGTTTACTTTTACTTCATGAGATTAGAAAGCATTCATTTACATTTTATTAAAAAGAAACCCAAAACATTATATGTTTATAAGCTGTAATTAATGGCACAAGGGAAAGTTGGGGTAAAATTGTGCTGGTCTTAGCATAACAAGAACAAGTGAGTCAGCCATGTTGCAATTAGATATCAGGTATGTGTTTTTCAATTAGTGGAATAAATGAGACAAAATATTTCAGAAGATTTTCTATAATATGTGAGTCTTGAAATATAAACAGATTTTATAAATAACCAAAAAGTTACCAGCTGGATGAAATTATGTGGCTTATGTTACAATTTAGACGAGAGTAAATACCCATGACTAGCTTAACAACTGCAATTCATTCATGGCACAGTAATTTCTAAGTAACTGTCACATATACTACAGACTGTTCTTTACTGTTGTAATTAGTACAGTATATTCTATTAGCTTTCCTGTACAACTGTAATTCTGGAAATGCAAATATAACTGCTTACCAAGATGGTGGTAACGATTAAAGAGCGATTGGACAGGGAATCTGTGATGTTTGCTGGTTTTCCTTTCTGATTCTCTGTCATGTTAAGGCCACTCAATGGATCCCAAGTGCCAACCTATAAAGCAGTAAATTACTGTGTAAATTGTCCATTAGTTACATTTCAGCATCTAGAGAAGAGCACAATAAGGAAAAACAGATTGCTACAGGGGAAACAAAAAAAAAAAAGAAAGAAAAAAAACCCATTGCTAATATTTATTATTTATTATTAAACTGTCATTGCATTCAAAGTCTGCTTGTTTAAAATATGATACACAATACCTCAAAGTGTGTTTTGTGAAGACTGACTTAAAGTGGAAAAGCGTTGCACAGAATATCTGAAGCTACTCTGAATGCTTAATTTTCTATTTAACATTCATTCTCCAAGTTAAACCACATCTGAAGATAACTTAAGAGTTAGGTGGAAATTCATTTGCAGAGCAGCAAGCATTGTTTCTACAAAAAGATGAACCATTTTCTGTGTTGAGAGAGAACAGCAGAGCAAAAAGATGTGTTTGGGAAAATGTAACAGAGACGACTGAAAATAGTTTAAGTGTAATAACTTAATTGATTTACAGATAAATGTTCAGTATGTAGCTCTTTTGAAATTTTATGCCCTGAAATTCTTATTCCAGTAAAGTCAATAGGAGTTTAATCTAGGTAAGGAGGTCCAGGGTTATGCTAAAGCATAAGGTTCAAGGACAGTCTCACATACTAAGTAATAAGCAATAGGGTTTGGCTTTACATCATTTATCTGCAATTTCATCACCATACAACTAAAATGGGTAAGCAGCAAATACAACTATTTTTAGACATCAGAATATTTTTATTACTCCACTGTCTAAAAGAACCAAACAAAAAATGAAAAAGAAAACCCACAAACGTTTCTTGTTTGTTTTTAAAAAGTATATTAAATGTCATCTGAATACTAAGCAATATCTATAATATAAATTAAAAGTATTTTAAAACAAAATCTAGACTGCAATTAAAAAATTCTGAGATTTACTTGTGAATATACATGTATGTATGTTTGCATACATGTATACATAAAAACACACAACTATATATTTTTTTAAAATCTTGCAAACTGACTCCTGAGAAACTGTTCATAGACTTTTAAGTGATTTGCAGTACAGCTGCCAAGTAAGTTCAAGGTGCAGTTCAGTATGGGATAAATAGAGAGTTTAATTTCTAAAACTGAGAATACATCAGAGTATGAATCAGCAGAAGCTGTAACAGAGAAAAGACAAATTTGTTCTTTTTTTTCTACAATTTTCTGTTCCGCAGAAATCAATATTTTATGTTTCTTGTTTGCATAACACTTAGTTCCAATAAGTCACTCCTTTAAATGGCTGCCATTCAGTGCCTTGTAAACTGGCAAAAGAATCAGGGGAAGAAAGGGGAACCTGCACGTCTCAAAAACACTGTTGGAAAACAACATCTAACACAACATTTCAAAGTCTTGAAACCAAAGCTTACTACTAAGAAACTTTTCTTCATTTACTCTTTTAGTACTATTTCAATACTCAATTTGAGCCTGTCCCTGCTGTTTCTTCCCATAATTGAAGCTGCACTAGTCTCCTCTATGTGGTTCAACTTCATGTACAAAACTAGCATAAAAATTTCTAAAGGAATGCTACCACCTTATTCGATCAATTTAAAATCCTAAATTTGTTAAATCATGTACTTAATTCAAGTTCAAGTTCGTAATTCAAATTTATCTTGTCAAAAGCTAATGCATTGCTAATTAAAATAATTAGTACCCTACTTTTTGGCATAACTACAGCCACAAACAAATGAATAAATATCAACTGTTAGAATTTGTGGTTTATTTATCTACATCCATCCAAACTTATAAGAACTGTTAACATTGCTTTATAAAGAAATGTCTGTCAATAAATTATCACATTGTTTGTCTAAATCAGGTCCATTGTACTTGTATTGATACTTTTGTGAATCCAAAATCTAAGAAATGGAACAAAAGACAGATGTTCCAAATTAGACTTTCTTTGCATTATCTTTATTAATGAGCTCAAACTCAACAATTTATACCGCAGATTCTTATATACCACCAATAAGTATAGTTCCCAAATCACACAAACCTCTTCTCAAAGCTGCTTCTTCTAGAGAAAACTATGCATAAACAGTGCAGCAAATTCATTCTTTTCTATTTATTTAAGCACAGTGCTTGAATTTTAAAGTAGCCTTTTGAATGCAGTAGAATTGCTAATATGTTTTCAGTAGAAAACTTTAAATGCCAAAAATGTAGGAAAAGTAAATCAATGTACTTTAATATGTATAGCTGCAATTCGACAAACTTGCAATTTACTTCTACTGTGCTACATTTATTTCCCACAAACTTTCAAGTTTTCCTAAAAGGTGAAATGAACTGGTATTCTAATATACACCTTAGAGAGAATTTTCACACAGTAAACACAGTCACAGGGAGGCTGTCAAGCCCTTGATAACCTGTTCTTCCATCCAAAACACCTAAATGAATGGCTAGACTATTCTGGAGCGAACATGCCAATTTGAACGTTAACACGTATTATGCATAGCACAGGACCCAAACTGGGTGTTCCCCTGAAGCTGACAAGTGCTCCACATCGGGACAAAGAACCTCTGTGATACCAAGAACTAGCTTAGTCAGAATCAGCTTATTCAAGGTGAAACAATTCCAAGAGTTAATAAAAGACTCATCATCAAATATCATAGGTTATTCTGTAATGTGGCAATCAGGGTGCTTCTCAAGGACATGGAATACAGTTTTCTAACTACACTTCAGTGACAATTAAAAAATTGAATCCAAGCTTCCACGTATTTTACTATTATGTAACTATCACGTTACTGCAGTCATGCAGAAAGTTTGGACAGATGCTTTCATTCTTTTATTGTTGCTTTGATAAACCACAATACTCTATTTTTAGATGTTTGTTCTAAATTTTTTTATTTTTAGTAAAACAGTTTCCAGTCTCTTAATTAATTTGCATTGCCTGATCTAAGACAATGGTGGCAATGCAATGTAACTGCATGGCAATTGCATGGAACATGTTCTAAACCTGTGATCCAAATGAAAAAAAATGCATTTGTGATGCTGTCAGACATCTTAGTAACACAGCAAAATCATCTTTTTCCTTTCATTGGCGATTATCACCACTGAGAAAATCACTAGTGAAAGGTATATAAAAAGGAAAACCTAAGAAATGTGTGCTTAAACTCTGATTGTAAAGTCATAATTTTTTCAGAATTCTGTATTTACTAGAAAATTACCTGAGTCTGTGAGGACATTATCCCTTTAGACTTTACTAAGTGAAGTTTCTGGGAGTGTTCTGGTGGAGCACTACAATATGCCTACATTTTTCTTATATTCTTCCCTAGATTTCTGCAACTGGCCACTTTCAGATAGAGAATACTAGACTAGATGAATCTGGAGATCCTTTTCTCCAGCACCACAAGAAAAGTTTGCTATACACCTTTTGCCAGGTATACCCTGAGGTTTCCAAATGACAAATCAATGCCATACCACTTAAAAAACCCTCTTTAATAATCTTCACAATATTTACTACTCAATAGTTCAATAGTATAATTTCAGAACTAAATCTCACCAGAAGTATTTAAAAATAATCAGTGTCATTACTAAAAGACAGAATACAGCAAATATTGAAGTTTGGCTAACATTCACACAAATTTAAAATTATTTCAATTCTTTTGTGTTCAAGAATTTTGTTTATTCAATCTCCAAATAAAGATCAGCACAATTGTACTTCTTTCAAAAATATTAATCTAATTTCACAGTAAAATGCAATTGGCATGATTTGTGAATGAATAATACTCTTCATAAGTACTTGCCAAATAATAAAAACTAAGTAAAAATATCAGACCTGATAAATTAGAATGAATAATAATTCAAATTCTGAATACTGAAAACTAAACACAGTTAATATGTACAGTAATTTTTTTTTTTACAACTTTAATAGTTTCATATAGTAGAATAATTACAGATAATTACAATACATTCTTGGACCGTTATCTAGGATGGAAAGTGCTGATTACAGTAATTCTTCACATAAAATTTTAATAGTCTGCTCAGCAATTTGATAAGAAAGCTATATTGGACTTCAGTTCAAAGTTACTAGTCACTTCCGGAAATATCAGATGGATTTTTGTGACATTTAACAATACATTTGCTAGGAGAATAAGGACATAAAGCTTCTCAACCTTCTCAAAATTATCTTCTTTTCAAGATTATTGATCACTATCATAACCCATTTCTGAGTTGATCTATGAAGTTAAGCACGTGTAATTCAAAAATCATATTCAGACTTGGTAATTTTTATAGATTATAGTATAAATTAAGCTTGCATACAAATAAAAATTTCACAGCTGAATATTTAGACATAGTTATGTAAATCTAATCATAATACAAGAAGTGGTAGCCACCTCTTATCCCATTTATTTTCAAAGATACAACAGGAATCTGTTTATCTCTTACAGCATGTCTAAAGCACATATCCTCTTTAAAATAAAAATGCAATTTGTCGTATAACAAAAATCTGCTTCTATTTAGGCCAATAACAATTCAGCAAGTTATTTAAAAAAATACAACATCAAATTTGTAGTCTCTTCTTAGTAACTCCCAGACTTTCTTCAAAGCTACTGCCGTTACCAAGACCAATCCAATATAATTTTGATGGTTTAACCCCAGCCAGAAATCAAGCACCACACTTGCTTGGGGGCTCACTTCCCCCACACTGGGATGGGGGGAGAACTGGAAGCATAAAAGTGAGAAAACTCAGAGGTTAAGATAAAGAATAATAATGAATATATATATATGTTTATATATGTATATATATAGTGCATATATATATATATATACACACACACTGTAAGAAGTGGGGAGATGGTGGGGGAAAACAACAAAGGGAGAGGAAAACAAAACCCAAAAAAACCCAAAAAATTGCTCACCACTAAACAGCTGCTGGTCATCTAGTTCCTGAACAACCGCAGCCCCTGCCAGCCTCCACCCTGCAGTTTTATTGCTGAGCACAATGTCATATGGTCTGGGATATCCCTTTCATCAGTTGGGGTCAGCTGTCCCAGCTGTGTCTCCTCCCAACTTTTTGTGCACCTCCAGCCTACTCAGTGGCAGGGCAGCCCGAGGAGCAGAAAAGGATCATTAGAAAGTGCAGTGGCACCAACTGTCTAAACAGACGGCCAAAATTAGAGCTGTATTTAACTCCTGAAAAATTGACAAACGTGTCTACGGTTTACTATCTTCTCTTTATTATGTTTTGTAGAGTAGTTATTAGAGGCGATTACATCAAGAAAATAATTATTTATACTACAGTGTAAGTAACATTATTTCTTCCTATTCATGTACATCCCATTTGGGAATTGCTTCATTTATTTTGCTTTCTTCAGAAATAATAATATGCTTGTCTTCTTTGCCAAATATCATGTTAATATCAATAATTCTGGCTTCTTAAAAAACTGTTTAAGCCTCTTGTTGTTTTTTCCCAGGTCATTAATAAAGATACTAAATAAAACAAGCTCTTACATTAATCTGGACAACAAATTACAACTGATTTTGTGTCATTTATATGGATCCTGTGTGTAGGCTCCTGAGCAACATTTCAAGCCAGTTGTTAACATATTTTTCCAAAAAATGTGATTCTTCTTAAGTGACAAATTTATCTCAAAAGTGGTATTAAATTCATTTATTACCTTCCTGAATTATAAAATAATTTTCCTCATGATGCAACTTCAGTCTAAATACTGACTGATTGTAATTTAAATGATAATTTGCTTCTTATACAAGATTGCCACAGTTTGGGATTTTCATTATGCTTAACCATAAATAGTTCTAGCATGTCCAGACTAACTGTCATCAATTTTTGTTTTACATTACATTAGCAGCACTCCAATCATCTATTAATATTATCATTCTCATCTTATAAGAAGCTATCGTTTTTGTCAGACATGAGGTTTTATTTGGAAACACATACTTCATACTGATTGATGCTTGATTATCACCTCTCATTCAAGAGTTTCAGGAACAGGTGCCTTATGTAAAATCTGAGATCACGCGTGTCATCTTTTTTAAATCAATAAGCAATTTTTCTGTTGTCACTGACTTCAGCACAGCACTTAAAATGCATGATTTAGGTAATTTCCCGTTATAAAAACCAGGCAATTTATCTAGTACACTTTTTTCCCAAAATCTAAAAAAATCAGGTCTTCTAGAAATACTTCACAATACCTCTTTTCTCTCCCCTCCATAAATATTATTCTCCTCAAGATATCTCATTTTGTCACAGAAACATTGTGGATTACAGATGAAATTGTTGGGTTGAATTGTTTGCCTTCATATTAAAAATCAATTTCCCCATATTTGGAAAGAAGTTAGATGAAATAACAGCTATTTATAGTGATTTACAGTATCGACACATGACACACATAAGGCAGCACATATAATTCTCATGCCCCAATCTTCTCTTATCACACACAAAAAAAAAAGAAAAAAAAAAAAGAAAAAAAAAAAAGAAGAAAAAAGCAAAGTTGTTTAGGAATTCCAACATGACAAGATGGCAGGATGGAGAGGACATTGGGAACAAGGTAAGCACAAAGATGGGGAAAGGTTCCTGAAGAAAGAAGAAAATGGAGAGAAAGGGGAAGGGAAAGAGAGAGGGATTAAAAGAGGGAAGGGAGAGGAGAAGAGAGCAGCAGAAAGCAGCAGGAAAAAGTGTGATCTAGGGAGATGGAGTGCACATGTCAAGGGAGGGAGGGAGAAGACAGAGAAGAGGGAGAGGAATTCATGACAGCTTTTAACAGAAGACAATCTTGTATGGAAAAATAAAAAAAAAAAAACAACTTTGAGAGAGATCTTTTATTTAACAGGGCTGGCCAAAACGTACTCTTTGTATTAGGAAGTATCCTGCTCTAGAGTTTAATGCTTCACCCTCTATTCAAGACGAATGGGGTTTGTATTCTCTTAGAATAACTCAGTTTTATTCAAAGAAAAAGATCTATTTGTCTGCATTGATTTCTCTTTCTTAGTATCACTACACCCTACAGAAACTATTCTGCTTTTGCTCATCTTTGAATATGTGCAGTGTTTGTCTTCATTCTTTGCTAATGTTTCCCTGGCTCCTAAACTTTTTTAATACACAGTAACTAATTCTTACTGCTCTTTCCAAAGATATTCAGCACATTTGATGAAAAACTAAGATTATCACCACCCTTTATCACATGTCCAGAATGAGTCACGACGGTAATAAAAGTATCTTCCTTTTCTGTGAATTTCTGTATACAGAGCTCAAGCATATGGTGGTTGTTTTTAAATATCCATATCCTTTTACAACTATTTCTGTCATCTCTTACATATCTTTCATTATTACTGTTTCCCAAGTTCCTTTTTTCTATTATGTGTTTTAAAGGACTGTATTTCCTGTTGACTTTTATTTTCGTCCCATATTTCTGATCTCAGTAGACCTTTTTATTTTTATCTTTCCAGTGGAGTACCTATCTCCTAACATATCTCAATTGAGAACTAAATTAACATGCTTTTGTGTTTCTACCTTCATATCAATACTGATGGTGAAATAAAAACAGACATAACTTAGATCAAGATGGAAGATACCATTCCTTTAGCCCAGAGCACATCTATTGTGCAATATTTTCCACCAATGTTCCCTCAGAAAATTTCCAGCCCACATAGAATATTTTGTAACAAAGCCAAATCTTTTTTTAATAATGTCACATGGGGCATTAAAATGCAAATATATATTACACTGTCTGCAATTCTCTAATTATTTTGTGTTTCTGCCTGAAATTAAGTACATTGTAAAGATTTTATTTTCCCGAAAACTCATGCTGCTTGATGGCTCTCAAATGCCACCCCATGTTCCTAAAGCCTTCCTAGAATACAGACTTCCTTTCCTCATTTTCAACAGTTGTCACTTCAGTGACTCCTCAGCCACTACTGACCTATTTAACTATCCGCATGTCATCAATTCTTATATTTCTGTTTCCAGTAAGGAGGACAGGTTACATTGCACCTATTTCTACTCATACACAAAGCTAATTTGCTTTCCAAATATAATGACTACTGTATGCTTTTGTTCCCCCTTAAGTTTCCAGAGCTCCCTTCATGGTATATTTCATAGGAAGACTCTTTACTATCAGTGCATTGATGAATGTTTAAAAATATAGTTTAGTCCTTTAATGACAGGTTTGACACTGGACATTTGCAAAAACGTCATTACCTATGTAAGTGTTGCAAAGCAAGCTCACAGCTTCTGAACTTTTAAAAAATCTTCCTAGTAAGAGAACATTAATATTCCAAAACTAGTATGGGAAAGATTGGGGGATGGGAAGAAAGTTTTTGAGAAACATGTTTCTGCCAGCTTCTCCATTCAATGATTTATAGAAGAACGGAAATGCAACTCTCCAGCATGGTGCCTTCCCTTATTTTCTCTTTTTATTTGTGGCCACAATACTTCCTTGGGGCAAAAGCTGATAAAACGTTATCTGAAGATGAATGAAAACATAGTACTTAGTGAACACTGAACATCACAGCTAAATATAAGCTAAAATGTAGATGCAAATTGCAAAACCATTGTCTGCTGATCACAACAGTGTGAGACCATGCAGTTTCCTGCGTCACCTCTCCATAGCGAGGAGAGAGAAGATGTTCTGATTTCAGATCATCATGGTCTCATGTAGGCAGGCTAAATACCTGTATATGGTTCCCAAGGCCTTTAGTTCAAACATAGACAATCTCAGGCTACACAGAAAGGGAATTTCTCACTTGTTTGGTACAAGAAAAGTTCATGTCAGGAGACAGACAAACCTGTCAAGGCTACCTGTTCTTAATTTCTCAGTACCACTTACAGACTGAAACTTCATATTCCAAGAAGATAATCTAATTTCCCTCTTAAAACACATACAATTTCCAAAGCAAAGCTATTTTATTTCATTCTGTTTGAGGTAATTCTTCCCAAATTAGGAAATGCAAAGAAAATGCAAAGACAGATTCACATAACAGAAGAGACAATGGGATTGTAATCACAACTGAAACTAAACTAAATACAGATTGAAGATAAAGTATATTAATACATGATTTCAGCTCCAGCTGATCACTCTTCCCCAGTCCTCTTAAATCTAGGAATGTGGCTAGAAGCACAAAGAGGCCACTAACTGTCATACATCAAGATAACAGCTTTTACTAGAAGACTTTGCAAGTTAGATGTCAGGTTGAGAACAGGTAAATTGTTTTATATAACACATGAAAAGTTATTGAAAATATTACTGGTTTTAGGGGGAGGTTTTCTGTTGTTTCCCATCACTTTGGAGGTAAACTTCTTACACACCTTTTCAAGACCTTCTTCCTTGAGGCTGATAACATCTAAATCAAAATCTGTCCTTAAGCCATTGGTTTTGTTGAAAGTTATCCTGCCTGTGAGGCCTTCCCAGTGGGCCTATGGAGAAAGAAAAAAACAGTTTCTATAAATAATTACCTCTTCCCTTTTTTGCCCAAAAAGAACAAATTTTACTTCTACCAAAACGGGAACATTAATTATTCATTGTATTTAAATAATTTACCTTGTGGCTGATTTTTTTAAAATATTTTGTATTCACTTTTTGCTAATTAAATCTATCTTTCTTCAGTCTTCACAGACAATTTTTTAAACAACTTTCCATGTTAGCTAATACTAATAATACTAATACTAGCTTCTTACTAATTGAGATGAAAAGCTGTTCTGTTTTCATTCCTCCGTCATTCATGCACACATTTCCCCTTCTGCTTCCCTTCATGCCCCATCCCCCCTCCTTCTCCTCAAGCACCAGTCTTTTTCATAAATGCTGGATTTCATTTTTATGCCAGGAATTTTCATTCAAATAACATTGGTTTTGCAAGATACTGAAACCACACTGAGATAGTAAAAATTGAGGTCACTGAAGCAGTCTCCCAAAGATGATACCTTACTTTTAATAACATGCAATATCCTCTTTTTTTTTGTTATAACTTAAAGTCTACCTAGTTCTAAAACTGTACCAAATTAGAAGCAGCAATGTAGAAAAAAAAATTATTATCCTAAAAAGAAACAATATTAGAACTAGGATTATATTCCATTGAAAACAGTTCTCTTTATCATAGTATTTTTGATATGTAGAGTTAAAAATATTGTATTAAGAGTTACAGACAGTACAAGAGACTTGAACACTTTACAGTGTTCACTTTAGCACCTTAAAACTCCTAGCTTTTCTGTAAGTCACCATCAGTATTTAAACAGCATACTGGGACACCAAGGCCATGTATATTAATTTACCATAGAAAAATAAAAAATAAAATTAAAACCGAGGAGTAAACTTCATTCTTGAAGTCTGCCAATATTTATTTGCTGAGTTTTTCAAAGTCAGTCTATGATTTGGAGCTTCAGGTGTTTGGGCTTTTCTGTGACAAATGTGTGTCACCCCCTTTTTCCCCCTGTTATCTAAGAACAAAAGTTTTATTTAGAATGCAGTCATTTCACCCTTTTCTATTTCTTTTTTCCAACTAATACCTCAGGAAAAACTCCTTTCAAATAAAAATGCTATCTTGCCTGCTAAACTCTTTGCAAGCTGAGAGATTCCCATCTACTGGGAAATAAAAAAAAAAGGCAGAATTGCAGTAGAGTGAGAACCAAAGAAAATGAGGATCAGGAGAAAGCAATGAAGCAGGATGCTTTATTAGTGACTTACCTCCTTAATGAGACTCATAAAGCGGGTCCCAAAGCGCCACGGTTTGTGGCGATTACACTGTAGTGAACTGACAGTCATCTGTGGGAACTGCTGGACAGCCACTGACACCACATGAACTGCATCATACATTAGTGCTGCATCCGTCTGAAATTAGAACAAAATCAGAACCATGAACATGGAACAGAAACATGAGTGAACAGCAGCAAGAGAAGGAAACAAAAAAAATAGCACTGTTTATTAAGTTAATCGGAGAAAACGATCTGATTTCTTTTGTAGCACTGTAAAATGCAGCCCAGTTGCCAAGTCCTACATAAGATGTGTCAGGACCTTCAGTCTCCGCTTTTCACTTTATAATGCTGAAATAAGGGCCCAGTACCAACATTTTAGGATCACAGGAGAACACTGGTATCTCTGTTCACTCATGTCACTTTAAAAAACCAGTACATTAGGGGGCTATATAAATCACCTTATGTATGTTTGATTCAAGTTGGTTATGAGAGGCGAAGGAAATAAAAGCAAAAGATTTGTCAGGTAGCAAAATATTACCTAAAAAGTAAAGTGCAAGGGCCAAGGAAATAATATTTTTCTGGTTTGAAATTACAGACTAGATGCAGTCCCAAAGGTATTGCACTGACTCATTAATAACTTTTATGGGTATCAGCTTAAATCCCTAGGACAGACCTAACTGAAATCTATAAATCAGAGGCAAATTAGAATTGCATTAAAATGCACATTCATTTTAATGGCTTTCATGTCCCACCCTAAATAAATAGGCTGTTTAGACCTGGTATGTGCTAGCTAATGTTGTATGAGTGAAGAACAGAGATGGCCTCTCAGTACATACTGTCATGCTTTACAAGAAACTGACATCTCTCTCTTGCTTTGTTTGATAAACGGAGGCAAGCCTTGGAACCAAAAGCAAGAGAGGACCTTAGATTCAGCTGGTGGAAATGAATGCCATGCCATCTGCTCAGCATACCTTAGAGAAAAACGACCTATTTCCCCTTCTCATTCACATAATAAGTGAGCTGTGAAATTAGTTCTTTAATGGATAGGAAACCTGGAGATTATTGCACTTGTCACAATACAATACAATGCAATACGAAATGAGCTTATATAGTACCTTTCGTGCAAATGCATCCCAAGGCTCTTTACGATAAAACTAAACATAAAAATGCAAAAATACTCTACCATTATAGCCCATAAGCTACTGTTAAAGGGGAAAATATATGTTTACATTTAAATGGCCCAAGGAGAGATTTCAAAAGTCAAACAGAAATAAATCTTAATTTTAAAATAGCCAGTATAATAGGTTTCAATGATCTCAGGCACCAAGTAGTTTATGCAGGAGATCCAAATCAGAAAGCATTTTCGCTGCCAAATTACTCATTATCTTCAAGGCATTAAAGTGCTTTTAAGGCAAGCTGATATTTGAAAAGGAGGCAGCGATAGCGATATACCCAAAAGTTGGAATGGCATGCTGAGTAAGCATCATACAAAGCTTAATATTCTAGAAGCATTACTTGGCAGTAGTTGGAGTCTAGACAAAAGTTTTTTAGAATAAATTATCCAATAAGTACAACAGATTATTCTGGCTTACAAATACAGACTTCTTTTTTATTTTTTTAATCAGTTTTCCTTCTAAGACTGTAGTCCTTGCACCCGTGAAGGAAAATGGAAATTGCTGTGAGACTTGAGCAAAAGAGTCCCATTAAGAAGCAGCCAGAAGCTCAAAAACAGCACTAACTGATCAATCAAATACAAATGTAGACACAGAAATGATAAGACACGTCAGGAATCAAAAGAACATTACACCAGGTGCAGAGTAACATGGCTTTTTGTTAAATTCTATAAGGCACTGAGCTGTAAACCTGTAGGATGACAAGACAGTCAACTCCAGTGGTAACATTTAAAAAGCCATTTTAGGTTTAGAAGCAATTCAAATTCTGATAATATTCTTCATATTTGACTAATGAATATTGATTAACTGGAAATAAATACAAATCAGAATATGCTTTTTTTAAATACACACAACATAAACTAATCAGTAGCTAAAAGCTGAGTGCCCTATTTGACTTTTAGATGCTACAGGAGAAATCCCTTATTTACACAGGATGAGATTCCACAATCCACCTTCTATAGAAAAATTAAAGTTAAATGTAGGCTTAAATGTTTGTACTGATAGCACCATATACTCAAAAATATATTGGTTTAGTTATTCAATATTGCAATCTTTGATTTTGCTACAAGACAAATTAAAAGCACAGAATTCAGGAAAATATATAAAGTATATACTTGAACTTTCAGGTTGGATTTTCCTCTTGGTTGGTCATTTCACCTTTCCTTTGATAGCTGTTGGCCTAGCTCTGCATCCTCGTTCATTAGGCGTCCTAAGCTTTATGTATCTCTGCTCTTTATGCAAAACACTTTCTTTTCTTTAAATCACACTTTTGGAACCACATTTTGTACAGAAAGTACTGCAGGTTTCAGCAAGAGACTGTTTGGGAACCAGGGTGGAAATGTCCCTAATGACATTTTTAGGATTTTCTATTTTATCTAAACAGATTAGCAGCCTATAGGGAACCAGAGGCAGAAACTTCAGGAGAAGCAACAGTTCCTGAATTTCAGATAGAAACCTGCAGCAATGTTTCCATTCACTGAAGCATGCATAATGCAAGAAAACAATGTTATGAAAAACGAGTTTAGTACTGATCCAGTCAACTTGTGTAAACCTCTTAAGAATTATGTTGTATTTCACAACTATATCTTAGTATAGTTTCTGAAACGTGGGTTGTAGCATTTCTTTGGTTTCACAATCCTATTTATAGAGACCGGCTTGGAAAAAGATAAATCCTACTGCTCAGGATACTGTCATTTGTATTTCACAACTACAAAATAAATAAAAAAAATCTATAACTTCAGAAGCTACAAATTCTTTTCTATCAAATTGAAATAAAATGAGATTGAGTTACATGTTTAAGATGTCAGGTGACAAATATCTGTGACCACAAATTTGTTTTTTAGTTGACTTTGTCAAGTAACAAGAAAGCTTTTAGCACTCAGAGGTAAAAGCTCAATCAGAGATGTGATTTCAATCACGATCTATCTCAAATAGAGAGAAAGTACCAATCTGTGGTTGATTTTTATCCCAAACTTAGTTGGATACTAAACATTTCTTCTCAATACTGTTCTGGCATTCCTTTACCTCCTGTCTTTCTGTGGGTGCTGTGTTCGCCTCTATTTATCACATGTGTTTCTGTATAACTACTTTTGAGTCTTGCTAAGGACTGTCTAACAAATTCCATGCAAGTACTCTAATCTCTGTGAAAGGGCTCTGGTGGAACTATACTCAGTAAAAAGAAGGTAGAAAAGAGTCCTCTCTATTATTAGAGACAGAGTCTAATATTTCTTCTCAGGCCTCCTCAGAGTAAGAGGTGGTCTTTTTCTTCTCAACCACACCCAAAGATGTCAAAGGCATATGATGATGTCATTTTTGTCACATACTTGCTTGTCCTGGTTAATCAATGTTGTAGGGAGGATTTGAGTTTCAGGGGCTTGTAGCTGGGGCAAGTAGGTTGGCAGGGTAGTGTTTTTTACTGGTTTCAAACCCATATGGGGCAAAGCTGATGAAGAATAAACCCACTGTAGCCTGGATCTCAGCCAAGAAGAAATCTTCCCCACGTAATGGAACTGGCAAACTCCTTCTCTGCAAAGTTTTTCTGCCCTTCTTTTTGCATACAAAAGGTATGATTTTTAGTGACTTCCAGCATTAGTGGTAGGTTAGACAAGAATCAGCTGAAAATCCTGAAAGCAAATGGGCTGTTTATGCACTACAGCTGCAACCTGAGATCTAGATCTGTATCTTATGACCTTTCAAAAAATGAGAGAGAAGGCCATTGATATCCTTTGATATCTGACTCAACAAATGTCCTAACTGCTTTTGGAATACCTGTGCCTAATTAACTATTAAGCTCAAAAACAATTGCATATTTTGTTTTTAATGACATCAAATCTTGAATCATGACATGTATGTGCACAGCAATGTTTTCTATGACATTGCCTTTTACCTCCTTTAAACTGTATGAGGAGTTCCAATAAACCTCTTCCCTCTGGTTCATATCTCAGTGCTCCAGAATCATCTCTAATTTGCAAAAATATGTGTTTCAATTTTTCTGAAACATTATTTTAATCACAAAATCAAATTTGATATTAATTGAAGATGAAGGACTGCTAAGCTAATTGTTTCGTCATGAGCTATATCAGAAAGTGAACTTCTCAAACGGAGAAAAAAAATCATATTTCAACTTTTACTATAACAAATTGTAGTCCTCTATAATCTACACATTTAAAAAAATGGAACTGTTACACAGGCATGATCTGGAAGAACTTCAATTACTCAAATACAGATTATTAAAAGCAGCTTGAATGCACAAAAAACCCTCAGGTTTTCAATTAAATGTTAAATTAAATTGATATGATTGTTTTTCTCCTTAATGAAATTTATTACTAATAAAAGTCTGTGAAGAAATATGGTCTTCAGCTTAAAAGGTGCTCTGTGAAATACTTCAAAACACCAAGAAAATGTCTATATCATGTGACATATGAAATAACTCAATTGAAAAGAGAAGCTTAATAAATTTAGGTTTTGTTCTTTGGTATTTGATTCAGAGTGGATCTCAGTTATTTGAAATATTAGTAGTTTATTTTTCCTAGATCAGAAGATTCCTCTATCTATGAATCTGTGACACACAATATCACTTGTTATTCAGCCAATTTTTTTCAGCAACTGTGGGGAACTTTTTCCAGAGAAAAGCAACCAAAGACAATGGAAAATTAGGAGTTTTTTGAAAAAAAGTTTACTTAGACAACTAAAGTTTTACAAGGATTATGAGGAATGGACTGCTTAACCATTTGCAAAATACTTTTATGGTAACTGTAAGATACCATTAAAGACAACAACGTTGTAAGTACGATACACACTTGTTTACAGTGATATGTATTTTTTGTTTGAACTTCACTCCATTCAAGTTATGGCCAGTAAAAGCTAATTAATAAATAACCCTTTAACATTAAAAAAAATAAGGTAAAGGAAAAATATTTTAAATATTTGATTCACAATGATGCCAAAATATATTTCTTCATCAAAGACAAACCAAATGAGAAAGATAATGTGGTAGCGTAATATAAATCAGTTGACAGTAAATTATTCATTAGGCAGCAACGTGCCCTTTTTGCCACAATAGCCAATGGAATCCTGGGCTGCATAGGGAAGAGTATGGCCAGTAGGTTGAGGGAGGTCATTCTCCCCCTCCACTCTGCACTGGTGAGGCCACAACTGGAATACTGCACCCAGTTCTGGGCTCCCCAGTTCAAGAGAGACAAGGAACTAATGGAGAAAGTCCAGCATAGGACAACAAAGATGATTAAGGGATTGAATCTTGTCCCTTATGAGGAAAGGCTGAGAGAGCTGGGACTCTTTAGCCTGGAGAAGAGAAGGCTGAGAAGAAAATGCTTACAAGTATCTAAAGGGTGGGTTGAAGGAGGAAGGAACTGGGCTCTTCCCAGTGGTTCTGAGGGGCAATGGGCACAAACTGGAATACAGGAAGTTCCATTCAAATATGAGAAAAAACATCTTTATGGTGAGGGTGCCAGAGCACTGGAACAGGCTGCCAAGGGAGGTTGTGGAGTCCCCTTCTCTGGAGATCTTCAAGACCCACCTGGATGAAGTCCTGAGTAATGTGCTCTGGGAAATCCTACTTTAGCAGGGGAGTTGGACTAAATGATCTCTAGAAGTGCCTTCCAACTCTGACAATTCTGTGATTCCATGACAGGTCCTGTCCTATCCAAAGATGGAGATCTGCATCTTCATTTACCAGTCACTACTGTCATTAGTATCAGGTTACAAATACATCATAAATTAAATATATCTAGATTTTTATGCAAAGACAAATATTTTTGCTAGAATTCTTTTTTTAAAAACTGTTCTTTAACAAACAAGACTGAAGTAAAATAAAACAACAAAAAAAATACTAATCTTGAAAACTAGTATTGGGATTCTTTTGTCAGTTCTGTGTTAAACTGAATTGACTCACTAAAAATTTCCAGGGAGGACATTGTACGGTTCACTTGAAAAACTACATTGCATGAGTCAAGCTTTTTTCATTGATTAGTAAAGTAGGCATACACTTTTCTACTTTTTAGTTCTTATGCTATCTTTACCTGCATATTATCTGAAAAAGTATTACTACATTAAGCAGGATAGCTCATATTTTTCCTATGCAGCTCATTATTCTCTTCAAGGTTATCTCTGTCTTTTTATGTCCAGTCAGTCAAATTTTGCCCTTGTAAAATAATTCCAACTACATTTAAAATGCCAAACAGTTCAGAGGGGTTTGCCTAATGTCTGATGGTCACTAATATATTCTGTAAAATTTTGTGCATTAATTAAAGTGAGGCTTAAATTCTTTTCAAGTGTGACTTCATTAGCTGTACAAAAAAATGAAAAGAAACTAAATGCAAATGCTTGCAAATGTATATCTACATTTGTTTCCTAGGTGACCATGACAAAAGTATCCAGAAAAATGCATAAAAGTGAAAGACCACTTTCCACTTGTTTTTTTAGCAAAGTCCTTGAAAATGTGTGAACATGTTAAAAGCAATTCACATGGAGTCTTTAATGCATTCTAAAACTTATTTAATCATATAAAATCATTTGTACTGAATTTCCATTAGCTACAGAGCCAGCCACCATATACCATTGTATCTTCTGAAATAAACCTAGTTCAGAATGACTGTGGTCATTGATTTAACAAAGTGTTAACATGCTCATTTCATACTGCAAAAATATTCTCTCACTGAGAATAGTATTTATGGTTCCTGCCCTTCCAAGAGATTAGAACATAAGAATGTTGCATTTCCATTTGGTAAGTACACATGCTCCAGAAGGACTGAGATTTTCATTGATCCTTATAAATTGTAATTTATTTCTACACAACAGGGATAGAACACTGGATGCAATATCAGATTATTGGTTTATTTTTGGTTTTTTTTTTAACTCACAATATATCTGGCTATTTCTAGTCAGCTTTATGAGGGACAGAGATGATAAATTACAACTAGAGGGGAAGAACAGCAGCTCTGTTTCTTTCACCTAACAGACTGAGCAAGTAGTGGATAGTGGAAGTACAATGAACAGGACAGCCAAGTCCCATCTCCCCCACCATAACCTGATCATGAAGAAATAATATTGTTTAGGATGCACTGCACAATAAGGATTTACAATGGCATATTTATTCATTTCAAAGCCCTCAAAGAAGTCCCATAATCAATCTCTTTAACCCGCTAAGCCTTACTTCTCCTTTGATAATTATTTTTCTCTCATTTATCCTTACTGATAATTTAACACACAATACATAAATGTTAATTACAAAAACATTGAATAAATGGCATATTACATAAAGAAACAAACAAACCATTTTCTTTTTTTGTTCTACTGAACTTCCCACCAGCCGTTCCTGAACCAGGTCACCACGCCTCCTGCAGGCGACACCACCACCTTCTCTTTACTGCACAGTAAATAGAACTAGGCCTCTGTGTAAGTTTTAGTATAATTATGATATTCATTTGAAGACTGAATTAATCATAAAACCTGACTTCACTTCCTTTCTTTTAAATAAGTCAGGGGGAAAAATAGGTAAGACAAAGATGTGAGAAAAGTCTGACAACACTCAAGTCAGGAAGGCGTGACCTAAAGTGCAGAAAAGCTTTTATTTCTAACACTATTATGTTCCTTAAAAGCTGTCCTGTTTGACAGAAAATTACTGGATTACATTCAAAAATTACTGGATATGAACTGTGATAGTGTACATATAAAAATAAACTAATATTTACTTATAAAAATCTGTAGTTTCTTTGTTATAGATTCTACTATTGCTTGGTCAAAAAATTTCAAGACCCAGAGCTCTTATTCTGTTAAAAAGATGTGACTTCTTTAACCCAAAAACCAGAACTTCTCATATAGTGTGGTGCCAGTATTGCTAACATTACCCTACTAGAAGGTTGATTGATCAGCTACCTCCAAACTACACAGTGTCAAGTCTACACTATGAAGTGATTTTCCAAGGAGATCTAGAACAAGAGATTAATATTGCAGTAATTTTTCTTCAACTTTTTCAGGTCTAATGTTACGCAAAGAATCATTAGATAAGAAGGTGAAGAGAAAGCATCTAACTGTTCATGGTCCATATGGTGTTATTTTAATCGCTATAATCTGGAATATTTTCCATTTTCAGAAATTATTTCTCAGAAAAGAAAGCTAAAATGTATAGAGCAAGCATAGATACAAGAATGACAAAATGAAAAAAAAAAAAATAGAAATCATTTTATCTTCAGACAGAGGCTTAAGTTGCAGTAGATTTAAAAATCTTTAACAGTCATTAAAAGAAGTGCTCCACAAGACCACCAACAGAAGATATTTCAGTTAGATGATGCCTGACAAATGTGGTAGCATGCACACAAATACCACAGATCCAACATACTGCTCCTCCTCACAGAAAGCACTCCTACTCAAGGCAATTAGAATGAGTGAATGAAATTAAGAAGAAATAGCTTGCAAACTAGTTCCTCCCCTCCTCAGGTAATAAAATCTATTGCCCCTGAAATCATTTCACTTAATTCTTACTTGCTAACACATCCCACAAAACCATTTTGCTGAGTGAGATTTAATAAATCTCTCAGCCTGGGATTAAATTTTACTGTTTTATGAACTGTTAAATTGCATTGTATGCTTATTAAAGCTGGTGTTTTCTTACTTCTTGACACATACCCAACTCCACCCTGGGGTACAATTAAGCAAACAGTAAAGATTTTGTTTTCACCCAGAAAAAACGCATTCCAACTGGAAACAAGATATGAGCATCAACAAGCTATAAACAATGTTAATCTAAATTTAAAAAAAAAAAAAAAAGTAGTATTTCAGCTGAATAATCACCACATTAAACCATAGCTGCTTATTTTTTAACATTTAGTTGCCTAGTGAATTTTAAACAGGCTATTTGTTTACAGAGATGTGTATGTAAAATTAAGTAGCAACAAAACAGATGCAAATTATTTCCCCCATCATTGAAATACTTGTAACATCCAAACAAAGCAATTTCTTTATTATATTTTTGAAAGAGGCTAACAAACTAACAAACTTTTTAAAAAAAATTATAAAAAGTATAACTTTTTTAATAGGGAGTATTATTATTTTTTTAAAAAGTGTAATTTTGTCTTACACAAAAAGAGAAAGGAAAAGATTTTCCTTGTTTGTCTCAATGTCTCATAGTTTGATCTATTATCAGAGAAACAGCAAAGTGGCACATGAAACAATTACAAATTTTGAGAAACTGTCAAGAGAAAAAAGGAATAGGCAAAGAACTGCAAAGAACAGTGATGGTGTTGCCATATTTATTTTCATTACATTGACATTACATAGAAAGGCACATGCATTTTTTTATTGACAGAACAAAATATTTCCTAGTATAATTTTTTTTTTACTGGTATCTTGAATTGCTAGAACAGGACAAGAGGTAATGGCTTTAAATTGGAAGAGAAGTGATTTAGATTAGATATTAGAAAGAAATTCTTTCCTATGAAAGTGGTGAGGCCCTGGAACAGGCTGCCCAGAGAAGTTGTGGATGCTCCATCCCTGGAAGTGTTTAAAGCCAGGCTGGATGGGGCTTTGAGCAACCTGCTTTAGTGGGAGGTGTCCCTGCCCATGGCAGGGGGGGTTGGAACTTGATGATCTTTAAGATCCCTTCCAACTCTAACCATTCTATGATTCTATACAACTAACTAAACAAAATTTCCAGGTGAAATTTATTCTGAAGTACTTTCTCAACCTTTTTTCTGAACTTTAGAAATTATGGTATGTGCTATAATATTTTTTGCAATAAAAAAAACCCTGTCATGCTCTTTCATATACCTTAAGAACAGATAGCAAAAACCCAGTTACCAGGAACAATGGGTCATTATTTGGTCTTTGGTGGTCCATTTCCTTTCATCTGTTCCCCTGCTCAAAAATCAATATGATTGTGATCACTGCTACTTCATCAACCACATCCATAATAAAGAGCTGGCTGCAACTTTTATATTAGCTCAGTATTCAAGATTTATCACACCACATGAAAAGTCCCTCTGCATGAGCAATACATAAGTAATTACAGAAGATTCTGCTTAACCTACACACTGAACGTCTTTGTACACACGTGCAGCAAGAAACAACACTTGGCAACACAACCAAAGAGGAACAAAGTTAGAACAATCCAGAGATTAAATGCAAATCTGATAAAAAATTGAGGGGAAAAAAAAGCATTTTGAGGAATGAATCTCAGCATAATCTATTTTTGTATCTTTTAAAAGGTTCACGGTGTTTGAGGATTTCAAAGATTTCACACCTTCAAACTTCTAAATAAAATGACAAAAATAATAGTACATTGATGACTTTGAAATGCAGACAAAACAGTTCTGACTCTTCATAATAAATTGCCTTCTGTTTTCACCAAGCTCCATTTACATTTCTCTCCCCTAGAAAGAACTAATGACACAGATTTTAATATCCTCAGCAAAAAACATGATTATTTGTGCAGCCTTGCAAAGTTCATGTTTGCAGGAGAAAACAAATTGTTAAGCAGTATAAAACATAACTAGCCCATAAAAGAGTATATGTTTGCTTCAAAACAGAATTCTGCTTTGTCAGTCTTCTATAATTCCTCTATTATGTGGTTCTTTTTTGTCCTCTGTTTTAAATAAGTAAATTTTTGTCTTTTGGATTCACACTTCCTTAAAATCAGTAATACCCAAAGGAAAAGGTTTTAAGAGACTGCTGGCCTGTAATTTAGAAAATCAACTTTTTGTTTAGATTTAGAAAGTAGATATTTTATGTTTGGGGTTGTTTGCTGTTTGTTTGGCGTTTCTTTAGGCTTGGAAGCATATTGATTTTTACAGTCTTCATTAGGTTTTGTCATTTTTGTATAATCTTTGATCAACCTGTATGTTATATGCAGACCATCGCCTAGACTGCTTACAGGAAAGAGACCTTGTAACATTACATTATATTTTCTTTTCAACAGTGCCTCCATCAACTGCATTTCACTGTAAATAGCTTTTTGTTCCAATCAAGTTCTCCATTAATTAGGGTTTGCTTTCAGAATAAACTTTTTACCACATTATGATGCTAGTTCTAATAATCGTATTCTCATAAATTGAATTCAGCTGCACCATCAGAATAGACACAAAATTAAACACATGAAGACATATTTGCATCAGACACATTTTGTTTTGATTAAAATCTGCTTATATTAAGTCAATTTATTCAATGATTGAAAAGCTGTGTTCTGATTTGTGATGCTACTTTTCGATGTTACATTCCAAAAACATTCTCATAAAAACAGTTATCTTAGACTATTACTCTAATGTATTAGTCCACAAAAATTTACCTAATTTAAGCACAGCTTCAAGCTGTGATGTTTCAGAAAAAGCTCAATATTTTTTAATGGGAACCTAAACAGCTAATGCTGTACCTTGACACTGGAAGCTTAACGGAAATTTTAGGTAGTTTGAAATCCTTAAATAGCAAAGCATACAGAAGTTCAAAGTACAAAGAAAGTAAGGATAGAGATATAAACAAAGTAAAGAAAAAGAAAAATTGTCTGACTGGATTTTTATGTATTTGAAATTTTCAAAACTTAAAAGTCAATTTTAGTAATTCAGTGTTAGAAGAAATAAAGACTTACTAATAAGACCAAATCCAAATAATTTTGCTGTTACATTAGGCACAGTTGCTGTTTTGGTCAATATAAGAACCAACCACAATCTTCATAGTGATCACATTTTTTTGGATGTATATACGAATCTTGGTATACCAAATAAAATTGGTAGCAATATACAAAATCCAAATTCATCCAGTGATCCTTTCCCAAAATTTTGGAACCCTCTCTCTCCAAAAATAGTGCATTTTCAAAAGGATATTTATATCATAAAGCCAACTGATAGTATATAATTATCACAATTACTAAACCAAAAATAGGAATTGAAAAATGAATATATTTCCAGCTTTTTCAATACTCTATCAAGACTCCATCCTTCAGGATAACAGTCAAATTTCTGCACTACATCTAAATCTACATTTAAAAATAAAAATGTATCCAAACCGAGGCAGAAGTTTTAACATATTTTTTTCATATCTCTGACTAACATGATGAGGATTTATTTTTCCTGAAGTGTACAAATACTTCTTAACTATGTTTTAGTAAGATGTAAAACCATACTTTTCATATCATTAATCTTATTTTTAGAGAGGTTAAACCTTTGTATTTCAGAAATTTCTGCAGAAGTGCATCTGTATCAGACACTGTAAAAAAATCTTGCAACTTATAGAGGCAGCATAAAATTCGTTGATGTACTCCACAAAATTTGAAGCTTCTACTTTAACATAGGGAAATTTTGCCAAACAATAAGAAACAAAAAAAAATAAAAAAAATGCTGGAAATGTAACACTTCTGCCCTGCTTGTCTACCCTGAACTGATTTAGCAGTAATTTTCTCAAAATACTTGTCCCAAGAGATACATCTGCTCAGAAAACATTCAGCAAGATGTCTGGACCTAGATGTCTAATGTTATGGTCTTAATGGAACTGATTGTTTTGCAAAGAATCTCAAACAGAAGTAAATTATTTTAGGTTAACAATTTATGATCTTCATTTCTTGATCTATTATTTCCTAGATAAATTCTCAAGGGCAGTGGAATAATGACCATTTATAAACGGAAAATTGTTTCTCCTGAAGTAGTTAATCTGTGTTGTTAACTTCTGCCCTTAATGAAGAAATTTTCAGATATTGCAGTGTGCAGGAAATGTCACAGTTGTTTAAGAAGAACCTTTCCTGAATGGTCATAAATTGTTCGAAGCAGCAGGCAGCATACAAATGAGGTCTACAAGAGAGTAGTTTCTTCATTTTAACATGTTTACAATCTCATTTTTACAAATTTTAACAAAATGGGGAAGGTCTAAGTAATCTAAAGCTCAAAAGGTATAGATTTCAAACTCTCAAATTTCTTACCACTTGATTTCTTTACAAATTCTTATCTAATATATAATTAAAAAGGAAAAAAAAAAATATCCAGTTATAAAAATCCCAAGAAGCCGTTAAGTTCCAAAGATGTACAACTAGTTGCAGGTTCATCAGAAAGAAAGAGATGGAAGAGAAATATAATTATTTCTATGTGAGCCCTTGACCTTGAAAGATCTGAGAAGAACCATTCAGTGTAGTAACTGAGGATTCTCACCTCACAGAGCTCTGGCCCACCACAAACACTGACACTGTTTGATGCCAGAGTCATTAGCAGGACAGTGCTGCCAAAGCATAGGTAGGAAGCAGTTGTTAAACACTTCTTAATTCTCATAACTTCTTACTTTCTAGACGATGCAGAACTGTTTTCCTCTTGCAAGTGTGTTTCTACAAAGTCGATGTATGAGAGTCTGCTTGCATAAACACTTAGATAAATTAATGTGATTCAAAGGTAAATGCTTTCACCAGGCTTGCTTTGCTATTTTAAACAAGTAATAAGCCTATATTATTTACTTCCCTTTTGGTCTATAGCATTTTCTATATCTATTTTCAGCTTAGTCTCTCACCGAAACAATAACAACACTTTTCCACTCATTTTCCTTTCATTAAGATCTGTTCTCACAATAATTTAGTAAGGCTCCATTACTCTGAGTTGTCTACTACAGATCTTACTTTCGATCAGCAGCAAACTTTTGAAGTGACTCTCCTGACTGTTCCCACATACCGGTGTTCTGAATCACACCATGGAGCAGTCTCATAGTGCATGAATCAGGCTCTTTTCAGAAAAAAAATCACTGAAAGGTGTGATCTAGGGCCATCCTTTATGTGCTCCATCTGCTAATTGGCTTTTTCCAAAGGAACAGACTAGAGATAGTCTGAAGGAAAACAGCAGCTGAAAATAGTACAGCATGAAATACTATACTATAGGTAATAGTCAGATTTTTGGCACCAAAGTTTTGCTTTATGGGGCTAACCCCACTGGGTCTCTTCACTTGCAATTCTAGCTATATTATAGCTAAATTCCAGTGATTACCTGAGGAACACTGGTAGCATCTTCAAGTTTTTTCCATTTCATTATTATTATGAAAATATTAACCTTACCTGTACTTCATCTCTAATTACAGGGTGCAATTCCTGACCCTGTTTACTCAAAGAAAGAAAAAATCTACTTTTGACCTGAAACAAAGATATCTGCTTGCCACAAAAGGATGTCAGCTGATACTTTTAAAGTACGAGGAACCGAAAAAATGTAAATGAAACTATACAGATATGATGAAGAGGGGAGAAGCAGTATGTATACACTATTTATTTATGGTAGATAATAGCTTTTTATAGCGGTCAATAGAGGGTTGGGTTGAAAGCCATCTGTCAGAATGCACACATGCACACAAACTGGAGATGGGAATGGTTGCCTTTGGCTCTAACTGTTAAAAAACAGTTATCAATCTTCATCTAAGTCTTCAAGGAGCTGCTCTCAGTGAGCAATCGATATTGCATTTGCCACAATAGCTCATTTAATTATTTTCATCCTAAATATCCTGTCAGCAGGGGGAAAGTCTTCCTGATTTTAATTAATTTTGAGATCATTGATTCTTTGCCTTTTCCTTTCCTGTGGTTACACATGCAGGCAGAAATGCACAGACACACACTTTTAGCCTGCAGGCTATGTAAGATGTATGACAAGTCCTTGGTGAAAAACCCTGCATATTACTGAAGTGTACCTAGATGACATGAAGCTTTACTTTTAAATCTTTGACCATCAACTGCTGCAAATGAGCCCCTGGCACCTAAACATAGTTGGGCAAAACAGTAAATTGAAAACTGTGTTTGCTGAATAGTTTTCAATTAAAGAGTCCTTAAATCAATAGGCAGTAGGATATCACAGCCACAAGCCTGCTATAAGTTACAAGAGAAACACAAAGACAGAAAGTAGAAGTCAGAGAACCAGAAAATAGTAGTGGAAATCATGAAATTGTATTACATTTTAAAAATAAATACAAATCTTGGATTGATGGACAACATTAACATCCAACATGAAAACACCTTAGGCCCTACAGTGTCATGTCACATTTCTTCTATGTTAAATACTAAAAAGAAACAAGATACAATGCAAATCTTTCAATAAGGAGACTTAAGAAATTGTAAAAAACAAGTTCTTAACAGAAGTGTAAGAGAAAAGGTCCAGTCTAGATACCTTAAGAGAATAATACATCCTACACATGAGAAACCCTGCTTCCCATTCTGGGATAAAAACATTAACCTTGTTCATCCCTACACTGTAAGTTGGTGAGTTAACTGCTCTCTGAGTTCCCAGCAAGAGCCTGGGAATCAGGAAACGGAACTCAAACATATAAAAATCCAGTTTTTCTCTTAGGAGAGCACTTATATTTTTATCTAAAAAGAGATGACAATGAGGTGAAAAAAAAAGATTACTTTGAACTAAAAGGAAAAACCGAATTGTTTGTGCTATTTGTTCTGTGTATAGAGCCACCTGTACTAGGGATACTCATACATATGGAAAGTGGTCCTTTAAGAAAGAGTAAGTTTCCATTAAAAAACACCAAAAAAAAAAAGTTAGTAGCTTCAAAATTGTATAATTGGTGCTTGAAAGATCAGAGGGATTAATTCCAATGTTATGTACAACTTTGTATGGTGATTTGTATCAACTCCATCTTTTCAGGAAAAGACGTAGCAAAAAAAAAACTAATCAAAGAAAACAAAACAATCTGTAGTAAATAAATTGACACATGCACTAATGAAGACTGATTAAAACCTACATAAATTCTAGAATGGTTTAAAAAACCTCTTCAGTCATAGCTCCGCTGCCAGAGACCAGATTTTTAGTAACTAATAAAGCAGCTATATATGACCATTCTTATTTAAAATTACATAGAACAATCATGAAGTTATTTAGTTTTATAGCAAGAGTATAAGTCCACAAGATGCCAGTGCATCAGAAGCAAGGCAAACTCACGTTTTATTTTAATGCCACTGTAGTGTTTGGTGGATCAACCTATGTCAGAAAAGATAAATATTGCTGAGGGGAAATTAGAGAAACATCAAAGGGATACAGAATATCTCTCATTAGCTTGTTTCTAGTTACAAGACAATCTTGAAAAGACTGGCTGCCCTAGATAGAGCAGCTACTTTTATACATTTTCCATCAACATTCTTATCTTACATCTTGGACATTATTTCCATGTGCACCTCTTCACCACAAAATGCTTTTCTCCACTAGCTTCCCTTGGAAATGGTAAAAATTGCCTCGAGTGAAGCCAGTCATTACTTATCTAACCAAACACAACTTAAATGCATGTAGTTTAAATTTCAGAAACAAGTTCAGTCAATTACTTTTCCTTTCAAAGTAATCAAAATTAGCATTTAATTTTTTTGTTAAAATCCAAACAAAATTATCAGATTGGAATATTGGTAAGATATCATCACCGAATTCTCCTTGGATGAACTACACCTGTGCAACCAGCTATACATTAAAATTCTGAGAAAGCCTGCATCTCTGCCACAATCCACTAAGCAGTGTATAGTATTAACACAACAGAAAGAATTTAGAAAGTAGACTTTTGCTTGAAAAATAAAAGGTGGGAAAAACAAACCCAGGAAGCAGCTCTGTACTTCAGAGACAAATACAGTTCCTCTTGCAGACATTCCTCAGGGAAATAAACAGCAGTAGCAAGGCCAAGTCGAGAAAGCTCTCTGAGACGCAAAGCAAGATTGTAAAGTACTCCACCACATGCCCGCATTCCTCTGGGAACTGTTATCCTGCTCAAACAAATCCAACTCACTGAAACTGACAGTTGTGCACTGCTCTTTTTTTCTTGAAGGATTAACATTAGGCAAAAAATATGAACTGAGAGTATCTTTCAAGAGGCAAACTAACTGAGACTATCTAATCACTGCTGCTAACAGAGGGAGTATACACGGAGACTCCAGTCTATTTTTCTTGCCTACGAGTAGCGCAAGAGATCTTCTGACATACTGGTTTTTCAAGCTGGTTTACATTCTCAAAAAGAGAGAGAAAAAGAAAACTGAACCACCAAATTATCTTGAGAGCAACAAATATATGGAAAAATCCCTTAAGGACTGAATACTTCTTAAGATATGCATTTCTGAAGATTTCAGAGTTATTTGGATGTACATAATACACGTGGATTTGTGTATGAGTGTTTTCCAAATGTACTGCTTTTTAAAACATTTGATCCTGGTGAATTGTTAGTTTTACAGACCTAAAAACAAACAACTGATGCATCAGAAAAAGAGACTTGGAAAAACATTTGAGACAGAATTAATTTGCCTAACTTCAGCTATCTAAAAACTACCATGAGAGCTATGAATTAAAACCAGCAATTCTTCTGGTTATCCTGAGTTTACAGGGAGCCTAGACATTTAGCTTGCATTGTATACCCTACTTTGAGAGTAAGAGTTTCTTTAAAAACTTCAAACACTTCAAACTTTAAAACCTAAGATCTGAATGGAAACTGTACTATGTAATTTCTGTGATAGAAATCAAACTTCGTTATATAATTATAATAAGCTCCGATCCACACAAGTTAACTCCAAGCAAAGTGTTTCATTGGATAATACTGTACTCATTTCAGAAGTTAGACAGGATGGTTCACAGCTGTGGTGATCCACAAATATGGATTTCTGCTAAGCAAATAGCTCTATAGGCAAACTGCAGCAGGTCCTCCATTTCTAAAAGGACTGGACATACATGTTGCTTCTTTTAGAGGGCAATTTCAGACATTAAAATGAAAAGCAACAGATCAAACAATACTCCAAAGATATTACTGCAGACAAGGAGCAGCTAAACACAGTACTAGTTTTCTTAATCCCATCCACTCTTTACTGTGAGATTTCAATTAGGTTAACTGTATCAGAGCAGACAGAACAGAAACCACAGTTGTGCTTATTACTGCAATTAGAGTGGAGAAGCTAAACAATTTTTTGCCTCAAAAATTTTGTGTTTTCCTATTTGCTCTGAGACTATGCAAAACAAAAAGAAGATGCAGGACAAATCTAAGAACAGTAGAAGCTTGTTATTTTTCTAAAAAATTAAGATGCAAAGCCCATTGAGATATTCTACCTTTGCTTATAATAATTTTAATTTTAATATGAGTTAGATTGAAGGTAGTATTTCATAGCCTTAGTGTGTATATTGAATGCCTCATCAACTGTAAATTCATTCATATTCCTTGCACCTACCCAAACTATGACAGCAAGAAGATTTTTCATGTTTCCTAAATGTATTTTGCTGTCCTGATGTCCCCTGTTCTGGAGCCAGTAGTTCAGATTGTCCCAGTCTTGTCCTGTAATTCAAAGCACTGCACAGTATTCTATTGAGAAATTTAAGAAATATTTGCAAATGAGCACTCGTATAGAGACTTTTTCCCTTTGACATTCTTTCACGTTTACTGAAGCACCTCCCTAGCACTTAGCTAAAAAGGGACTTGTCACTAGAATCACATAGTAACCGAAATGTGTCAGGCTTCAGGAAAGGGATACTGTACAGATTCACAGGTGCTAGTGAACTTTGGAACAACTAAGTTGCACAAAGGCAAAGTGCAAGAGAAAAATGTGTTCTCAAGAGAGGGTCAGGGTGAAGAGAATGAGAGTCCATTATCTCTGCTTGCAGTGCAAATGTGTTTGTTTATCCAAATATAAATATCTGGCAGTTCATACTTTGTAATGCAAAAAAAGGAGTTTGGGGGATCCCTCAACAACCTCCCCCCAGATCACATTTACTAACTGAAACGCTACAAAACCAGCTAACCACTGAGGACTAGAAAAGTAAAGAGTTATACGTATAACATATAGAGAAAGAACACGATCAATAATGTGTCCCAGCTATGCTAAGCAAAAAGTGTAATATCAATACACACATGAACAATAAATAAGCTACAAAACTCAATAAAAGAAGAAAGGACACAAGGAGATTATCTTTTCTGCATATACTGGAAAACTTTCTTACTTATAATGCTAAAAGAAAGGGGGAAGGTTCAGAAAGATTAAGCTAATCTTACTAATTTACTACTAGCTTCTCAGTGTGAGGTCAACAGAGGTGCTTATAGACTTTAACTTGTTTCAGCTTCAGGTACAAATAAAGTGGCAGAATAAATGATTGAGGAAAATTCAAACTAATTAAGATAGACAAACATGTAATGCTTGTGAAACGATGTGGTTATATCTAGCTTATCAAGTTCACAGATAAATAACATAGATATTAAGCACTGAAAAAAAGTTAATAAATTAAGCCATTCAAGTTCTTCTAAAACAGATTACATGGGAAAAATTTTGTAAATCCAGACTACAAAGGAAAAAACTTGCACTTTTCTAATTAAATGCATAATCATGGATGCAGATCCATGTTAGCAATGCTAAATGGCTTCTGCTTTAATGAGCCATTTGAAATGAAACGGTTGCCTGCAATTAGACATCTGCAGTCCAAGGACAGCAAGCCAACTATGTAGTGCGGCTGCCAGAATTACAGTTGCATTCCTCAGCAGGACAATGAGGAGAATAGATAATTGTAATTATAACATATACATCCCTTAGTGTTCTGTGGCTGAAAGAGTGTGAACAACAAGGGCTCTTAATACACTTAATTGCTGGCTGCTAATAAAGGGTTCACAAAAAAAGAACCATTTTTCAAGTGCATTCCAATTCCATTAAGCATCACAAACTAGGATCACTAACTACCCACCTGAGGACTAATCTCTAACACAACTGCATCTTAGAACCTGCAAATAACTAGTCGCACAGGCTTGGTGTTCTTAAAGTTGCGAGGTGATATGAGAGTAAATTGAAGAAATGGGAGATAACAGAGATGTTATTCCAGAGGGTTCAGTACATGCTGTAACTTCTCTACTCACATTCACTTTATAGAATCTCTTTGCAAGCTTTTTCCACTATAACTTGAACAAAGATCCTAGCTACTTTTTAGATGTGAGTATTAGTGTCTTTTTCCTTACACACTTAACATATCTGAATATTTCATATATCAAAACATCTTCATTCCATCACAGGAATAAAGAAAAAAAGGAACTGAATTTTATTTATTCAAACTCAGTGCAGGAATCATAGCTACATCCTCAGACAGAACACTTCTCTTACCTGGCCAAATCATAAATAACGACAATTCAAGAGTGAATATCTTTTTATTTTTTCTGTTTTTCTGGTGTATTCTGAACATATACTGAAAATTCACTGTGGTTTTAGTATATTATAATTTCTTCTGTAACAAGCAGCCACCTCAGCTGTTCTTCTCTGTGAAATCTCACTGATTTTTTTAATATAATTCAGTAATGGTACTGACAAAGTAAATGAGAGCATCATGAAAACATAAGTAAGAATTCTTCCAAGCTTATACATAGGTTAGGTAAGACTTCTTTAATGTAATTAATTTCTTCCTTTTTTATTTTCCTCAGCTCCTAGATGAAGTTGAAACAGTTTTTACACTTCTTTAATCAAACAGATTCAATTACCTAGACATGCCACTTGACTAATTCACTGAATCCTCCTAAACACTTCTCTCAAGGTGAGACAAGCAACTTGCTGAATTGCTAAAATTTTAGAAACGATAGGAAAAGATATTTTTTCCAATACTCAGTATAGTTTCACTGAACCTTTAGTCATTCGAACCTCCAAATGGAATCCAAGTGCTTTATGCCATTCTATATGCATGGCACAGAAATGCAGACATTTCAGAACACAATTAATCTTAGCTAGTAACTCTAGTTCAGCTAGCCAGCAGCAACTGCTCAGGACAAAAAGAAATCCTACCCTTTTTTAAGACTCAGATCTGAGGGAGTGTGGAACCTCCATAATACAGGCGTCTAAAGCCTGGAAAACTTTCCTCCTCAGAAAGGCTCAGCTACGCATTTGCAAAGAGATGGACAACTCAAGTCTTTTGACAATTTTGCCTCCATTTACCCAAGATATAGAGAAAATTCATGTCATCCTTGGACTGGTAGATGAGAGGCCTGGTGTGGTAATACTAGAGTAGGTAAGACATTCATAGACATCTAGGTGTGGATGAAAGAATTGAGTTATTAAACCCTAGCCTCCTAAAAATATGAAACCAAAGTTCCGCTTCCACGCGCTACCTAAGAACAGTTGAGATACAGTCATTCTGCTCTGGTCTGAGAACAACTGTGTTCAATGCAGATGAGCATGAATAAAAGCCAAAGCAACATAAGAGAAAAAAACATACAGTATTAGAAGATTCTGGACAGAAATAATAACATTTTCTCAGTCTTGCAATTTCACTTTTTCCTTCCTTCACTTGAGGGAAGAAAATATAAGGAGGAAATTCACAGTTTTCCAGGTCAGAAGCTAACTGGGCTTAAAAACATCGAATGTGAAACACCATGCTGGGCATAAAACACTAAAAATACATTTGCATAATTGTATGTCCTCCTTAATCTTACTCTTCAAAAATGCCACAATAATTTCTGTATATTGACTAGTTATTAACTTCCACAATCTTATTAATTTTCACCAGTTAAAAATCCTGTCTTCATTTGAAGCTGCTTCAGTCATCACCATGAACCACCTGTGACTCTCCTGCTGTTTACACGAACAATTATTGATGCTTACACTTTATGCTGTCATACTTCATTCCTTATTCTTATGCTCATATGAACTGCATGTTTATTATCAAAACACAGCACCAACCAACTCATAAGGGCATGATGGAACTAGTTCTTTTTAAACCGCAAAATATAACACAACACTTAGAGAAACTATCCTTTTTCATAAACTTTCATTAACTGCTGGAATATCACTGATATATCGCTATAAAGCGACCAACAGTGTATTTCACACAGTTGTTCTTCATTTCCTATTAAAAGTGCAGAGCAGCCAAGCAGAACTATATTTAATGAGGACTGGATGTCTTCTTTGGACATTGTTTTCATAAGAGGTTATTCAGCGTACAACAGCTATTTCTCGAATCTGTCCATGGAGTAGAAAAGTGCTGTAACTAGAAAAGGAATTCTGTTTTTGTAATGCTTCAAAGTGAAATAGTTACTTCTGAGCAAAGCAGAATAAGAAAAACAATATCCTCAAAAATAAACAGACAGTGTGTGCTTACTTTTTTTTTCCATGCCATATTCACTAGTCATAATCGAGACAGAACACAGGAGAAAAATAAAAATTCCAATATCAATTTGCAATTTTTTCTGTAAATAGATTTCTACTTCCCTAACATTTATTAAACATATCTTTTATGTATCAGATGAAAAAATGTTACTCCAAAGATGTTTCTAATATTCTTGCCTTTTTTTTAATTTTTTTGCTGAAGTTGTTAATAGAACAACCCCAGCAAAGGTTGAATTCTTCCTTCATATATCTACCAGACAAACAAGGTTTAACTTTACTCTTAACTGTGCTCAAATTATTGGATAAATTTTCCTGATTATACACTAGTGGAAATTTTCATCTTTACATTGTTAGACATAAGAGCAGAATTTTTGCTGTTCTCTCAATAGTATTTAGCATTTAAAATATATTTACATCTGTACCAGACAGCTATCTAAAAAAGCATTGAAAAAGGTAAATCATTTAATCATACAGAACTCTCATCCAACAGAGGCAGTTGTAATATCTTTTGATGAAACAAGGCAGGAAATGTTTTAGGCTAGATTCAAAGATATTCCATAGGAACACATGAAATTAAGCCTTTATCCTTTTGAAAAGGATACTGCCAGGTGCATAGCTTCAGCTATCAATTTAATTTTTCAAAGCTCAAATGTACAAACAAAACCTACCAGTCTATTAAAAAAAACCCTCATTCTGTG
The DNA here is from genome assembly GCA_013400055.1 of Nycticryphes semicollaris. Taxonomy (NCBI): domain Eukaryota; kingdom Metazoa; phylum Chordata; class Aves; order Charadriiformes; family Rostratulidae; genus Nycticryphes; species Nycticryphes semicollaris. Next base: position 290,254 of record VXBJ01005012.1, read on the forward strand.
GCTCAGTTAGATATACACTTAGCATTTAGGCATAATTATTCATAATTTTGAATAACAGCTTTGTGCACTGTCTTAAGGGGAATTGTGTCAATGGGGGACAGCAGACTTCTGTTATTTCTGTAATTTCTATTATTTTTAATGAACTAAACAAATGAAAATTCTGCATATGAATAATATATATTCTACACTAAAATCTATCTGTACTGTCACAAAAGGACCAGTCAATTACTCTTTCCTTCTTTTTGTTTCCTATCTGTCCCAGGGAAAATTACACTTAAATAATATTTTATTTATGGCTGTAGCAAAAACAATTTTTAAAAAAATCTCCTGAAAACTTGTAAGTTAACTAGTGGTTCTGTTCAGTTCAGTCTGTAGAAGAAATGAAAGACAATCACAGGGAGTATGTCTACAATGAAAAGATCATTTAAAATTCAGGTGTTGTTGACATAGCCTTGCACCTAAACAACCGAGTAGATTTCTGGACCTTATACATAGCCATAAGTCACATTACAGTATAAAGTAACTGGATTTATTATACAGAACTGATTTCAGAACAAAAAAATCCCAACCTTAAAAACTAGAATGCACAGTCCTCATTTTGTCAGGTCTTGATATTTTGTTACTACTCTGGAATTCCACCATTCTTTAAGCTCAAGTTATTCTGTCAAATATCAGTTCTGATTTTTTTAAAGTATGTTCCTCAGAAATACAGGGTAAAAGCTGAAGATATACATACAACTTCATCATACAAAAATGGGCCCAAATTCTAATATACATTTAATATAATAATATATAAATTAATTCCTACAAATAATGATAATTGGGTTGAAAGTGTTTTTGTTAAAGTATATTTTAAGCTTTAAAATTAGTATGATTCAAATTGGCATTATTTTGCCAATTTGCCAGTCTTCACTCCTCTCCTCTCTGGTTTCAGCCATTACCAGTTTCTTTAGGACAGGGTAAGTCATTAGTTTAGTGATGAAATGATTGTGATCACTAATTGTGATTCCCCTCTGAACATAACAAATATGATCCTGCAAAGGCAGGTTCCTTCAAATCATGACATCCTGGAAAACAGTCCAGCCCTATTCAAAGTCTGTTTACCTATTCAAAGTCAAGGTATTCTGAAAACTCCAGCTTCAGATATATTTTTGAGTCTGCACCCACAGTCAAGTTTATAGCACATTTCTTGTGCTCTGTGATTCAGTTATATATTCATCAATCACATACTGAAGGGGGTTACAAGTTCACAACAAGTGAGCTGGATGGCACATGTTAGGAATATTGAAGAAAACAGTTTCTTAACCAGTGGGGATTAAAGAGTAAGTCAAAGAAGTCAGATTAAAAAAACATGTTACTGTTTTTTGTGAGTTTGGGGCGGGGCAAGTGGGTGGTATTTTCATTAACAAACAAAACCCAAATTTTAAAGTGAGACACGGCCCTTCTGACCATTACCTGCTATATGAAATCTCATAAATTAAGCAATAAACAGTAACAGAAGGTACAGAATTTATTTCTATGTAGAGAAAAAGTTTTTAATACATATTCCTAAATGTTCAGAAATTTAAAATATGTGTGTCTGGTGGTTAACAGCCTGTAAGAAACTAATTATTCCTCAATATTTGTATTATAGATAAACAATTACAGTGCCATATTACAGCACCATTACTATCAGTTACAGCAAATTTGCCACGGATTGAAACAATAGTCAGTAAGTATGATAGTTACACACACTATCTCTGAGTGGGTATGGGGATCATTTGCAAGACTGTGAGTGAACACATAAATCAATACTAATACTAAACATCTGGTAGTTTTTAGGAAATACACAATATAAAAGGATACTTTCTAATCAAGAGAGACTAGAACAGGTCTTTGTACATGGAGCAACACTGAAAATACTAGCACAAATTCTTAACTAATTCAACAACAATATGCATATATTCTGCTAAGGCTTCATGTTATTATTTTTTTCTTATTATCACTTTTATTGGTTTGGTGGGTTGGTTTGTTTGTTTGCAGGGTTGGAGGAAGAGACCCTCCCATATAAATATAAATTTTTACCATACAAATATTTAATATCTAATATCTAAGTAATCAGTTTCTCTTTCTTGGCACTTTTACCCCAATTCTCTCTTTTAACATAATTTAGTAGCTAGAAGCCTGAACCATAGTTCAAGAAATGGCCACCAATGTAAGTTTTAATGGCTTTACATATAACATTAAAAATATCTGGCATAACTGTTCAAAGTTACACACAAAAAAAAGAATAAAAAGAAGAAAATGTGGATGAACACTCTTATGTGATCAGCCATCAGGAGGCTGGCTGAAGAGAGAAAGAGCAACAGCAGTGGGTCAGAGCGAGTTAGAAAAGGGTGCTCTGCATTTATCCAGATGTGATACCAGGACAGAGGCTTTACAAATATGAAAGTCCTAGATTAAAAGAGGCAAAGAAGAGAAGCCTGGCTGAATATCTCACTGAGGAAATGGCTGCCTCATCAGTCTTGACTTCCTGAGAATTCAAACAGGAAAGATGTCCTAACGGTATTTAAAAAATTCAGTGACAACTGTTACTGCCTTACACACCACTTAATCCCTTAGGAGATACAAATCCATAGTAAACAAGGCTCCCTTACTTCTCTTTCTCAAGGTACTACTTATATTATTATTAACAATGGAATGAAAGTGGAATAAAATCAATAAAGCAGCTAGTTTCATAACACTGACAGCAAAAACAGTAAGTATATCCATTGTATTACTTTAGTGCCAACTCATAATGGTCTAAGCAAAAAATAAGAAATACAGCAATTTTCTATGTTATTTTTGGAACTCAGAAGCACATTTATGTATTGCCAGAAGTACAATCATTCATAAAAATCTAAAACTTGCCGTAGGGCAAAGAAAATTCAGTTCATGCAAAATTCAGGCTGTGAATACTGACAAATGCACATTAGTTGAGGCTTTTACTACTAAGGGCAAGGGCAATTCTCTGTCTGAACATCCACCAAAAATTCTGTAATATCAATATAGTCATAAAACAGAATTTTCTTTCAGTATGATAAATACTTATAAAGGTTATGCTGTGTTTTCAATTTCAGGATTGACAAGGTTATAGGGATTCTTCTCTGTTGGTAGTTTAGTTACAGAAAGCATCCTCTTCCCAAGATGATTAAAATACCTCTGTTATGTTCTTCCAAGTATTTTTTGATGCTGCATGTTTTTATTTCACCTAAAATACCCGCATTGAGGAGAAAATAATTCTTCGGTGAGAATGCGTTTTAATGCTTAATTTAAAAAAGCTCTTTCTTGGACTTCTTTAATGTGAAACTGTTAGGGGATTTATTCCTATTATTCCCATTATTATTAATACCTAGATATGGATTTCCTGTGAGAATTTGCTCAGATGAAAGCAATTCACTGAAGCATTAGAAACTTATTGCAATCACTGGTGATTCTGGTGAAAACTCAGATAATCTCTGGTGATCTATTAACATCCATAGGGATATGAACTGTAGCTACTTGCTAAGAGGGCAAGACTCTATAGGAAATGCCTACAACATAATACTGTTGCTAACAATGTAAAGTTAACTCTCAGTCTGCTTGTTCCTTTATCATCTCTTTACCTTTTGAGAAACATCTGCCTTTTTTAACAATTTCCTCCTGTTTGTAGAGAACAGGCATCTGAAGAAAATGTAAACTGTTTAAATAAAAACTATGAAATTCAACTCTCCAAGGAGAAATAACATATGTGCTACTTCACGGTGGTTTTATCTTTAATGCTTTTGTTTAAGCATATGGAGGTTAGTTCGTGCAATGTAGTAGTATGTGAATGCTTAGAACTTAAACCTACCAGAATTCTAGACATTTTCTGAAATACTAGAGTGTAGAAAAGAGAACAGATTATCTCCGTTTCAAGAGCATCATCTTATTAAAAAAAAAAAAAGAAGATCAATAAACAAACTTAATGCCTAAAAGAAAGCAAATGTGTAAGCACAACAAAAGGAAGATACTATTTAAGATACTTGATTTGAAAAATATAAATTCACAGATTCATAATTCTTTATTTGGGTATTTTTCGTAAGCTTCATCAAGCTGTTGTGAAAATTCAACTTTCATTTCTGCATAGATAATAGTTCATTTGCCAATCAGGGATCCCCAACTTATTTCTATTTCTCCAAAGTAAAAACACTAGCTTTCACAAGAACCAAAAGCTAAGACTGAGGTCATAAAGCCAGCAGAAATGTAACTGAAGATTTACTTCCAGTATGAAATCTATTGCTTACTGAATATTTTTCTTAGTGAAAACGGCTCTTCTCTACCACCCTTAGCGTTACAAGAAATCATTGAATCAATACTGTCAAAGAGCTAGCTATTATGAGCTCAACACAGATGATGCTGCCCAAAACCTACTCCAGGTACTAAATTGCATTTTTCAAAGCAGATATAGCCTAAAATTAGAATTAAATATCAGTGTAAGAAACATATTAGAAACAGAGGGTACAAAAAAAAAAAGAGACCTATTAAAGTTGATAATGATTTTAGTGGGTTTACTGAAAGAGAAGCATTCCAGATAAAACAGTGAAAACTGAAAGGAATACATGCAGATTATACTCACTATAAATGTATTATATAGTGATATATTCTGTAGTCATTTTGCACCAGTGAGAAATCCAGTCAAAAATGGAGCTGTGCACCTGCCACTTCCTGCTCTCAATGGTGCAGTTTACAGTTCTGCATGCACCAGAAGGAAACATGCCTGGCATACCAAGGTACCAGAATTGAAACAGTATGGACCGCAAAGGGGTCCATCATGCATTTGTGAAAGTACTTTGTATTTTACAATCCTTTCCACTCAAATGTTTACACATATAACTCATGTTACACAATTTGATTATGCTTTAGAATTTAGTATACCTATGAATTTTTAGAAATCCATGAATTCTCATATGAGAAATTAAGACAACTGAATGATATAGACGGACTATAAGGAAGAAATTATTTATGAGGGTGGTGAGACATTGGAATAGGTTTCCCAGAGAAGTTCTGGATGTCTCATCATGGGACAGGTTGGATGCTGCTTTAAGCGACCCAATCTAGTGAAAGATATGTCTGCCTATGGCAGCAGGGTCAGACTACATGAACTCTGAAGGTCTCTTCCAACCCAAACCATTTGATGATTCCATAGATTCTTGTTTATTAAAGTCTTGGGATCTTTTTTTTTTGTTGTTGTTGTTGCCCTAGATACAAGCCCTCCCTTGCTACACATATTTCTGAAAACTATAATTTTTTAATCATAATTTTTCCCTACATTACATATCCAGGAAAATAATTTTGATTATAAAAAAAATAAATTAATTAGCAGTTCATAGGTAGGTTTTATAAAGAAACCAGGCCAGCAAGTTTAACATGGTGTACAACAGACAGAGGTGATCTACTCCAGTCACTCTGGACAACAGCTACTTTTCCATATTGTTCAGTTCACACAAGTTATTTAAGTCTTTCTCTACAAGCATCTTTTACTGAATTACAGGATGGAAATTTTTTGCAGAATAGCAGTTCTTAGAAAAGTAGGGCTTTTGCTATTGTAGTTGAAAGAAAAATAAGAAAGCTATTTGTCTAGTCAGAAATATCAGCAGAAGAGTGAGGTGGACAGTAATTACAATGTAGAACAACCTCTTAATCAGATTATTTTTTTTTCTTCTTTTGGAAATTGTATATCTGCTTACGGTACACTGTAAACACTAATAATTTTTTACCAGATGTCAGAAGGCACATTAGTTCATTAACCTGCTAAAAGCTAAAAAATTAATCACTAAAAAATAAATATTAAGACCTTTATAGCAGAACTATATATACTAGAACTAAGTCATCCAGCAGTGGCTTGGCATATTCAGAGGTATTCTTTCATGGTGGTGGCCACATCTTAGACTTTATTTGTTTCTGTTTGCAGATAAACTGCCCAGAAAACAAGTTTAGAACTACCCAGGAAATACAAAATGTTTGGAGACACAAATGATATCACAAACTACTTATATTTGTACTGAAGACAGGGTGGCATTTATGGATGGCAAAACTGAATACAACAATTTTATGTATTATGCAATATCTTTTCAGGCACACTGGTGAAAATCCAACAAAATCAGTAACTACACCTGAACCGAAAACCATAATGTTTTAATGAATTAACCTTTTTTCTAACAATAAAGAAGTACCTTCCTAGAACATACCAAAGCAGTTTGAGCTTGATTACAAAATGAAAATAAAGACCATAGCCATCATGGTGGAGACAATGACTCTAGGAGGAAAGTCAATGAACTATTAAATAGGAAATCATCATCTGTTTTCAGATTTTACTTCACTACTATTGCATTCCTCCAGTGAGCCATTATCTGGTAGAGGGGACCTTAATTTTCTGGCAGAAAATTTCAATGCATTTAGTGTAGCTACTTGTATCATAATGTGCAATCACCCCCTCATAAGAAATTCCAACTAAAATATATGCTTTCCCAGCATGATACCTCCATTAGCACATCCAACTGCCTAGTGAACTCAACAGACTTAATGTTATTCCATTACTGGCTGTTGAAGGCCTCATTATCTGATCTTGGCCTACTCAATGGCTCATACTTACCCAGAATTTTTTTTTATCCCCTAGTTTGTCTTCCCACAGGGCATTACTCCACTGGAATAAGTAATAAACAGATGTACATAAATAATATTATCTTACTAGTTAGAGACCTCTGGGTCACTTGAATTGTTGAAGTAGTACTGCAGTCCTTTTTAAAAAAAGAACAAGACAAACAACACTTGAATTCTTGCTGTTATCCTGATGATGAGGAGAAGACATGTTGAAGAATAACTACACAATAAATTGACTTATGATGATTTGGCTTACTAGCTTCAGCAGTGCAGCCTCTGGCTAGCCTGAAAATGCCATGGAACCTCATAAAACTTTTCAGTACTTTACACAATCGGGATCTTATCAAAAGAAAAGACCCGGAGCTTTGTCTGCTTTTCTGACATACAGAACTGCTGTATCTCTTCAAAAAGTTTAGAATTCTTTCCTCCTCCTCTCCACCTCTGGCAGGAACTAAACTGTTTGGGCTTACAAAATACAACATGAAAAGAGATAATTTCATCAGCTCTCTACAAAACAAGTGTAGACTGATTTGGACAGATAAGGAGAGAGAGTCTTCACTAAATGTCATGAGGAAGCAAGTAGTGTAGAATGCTATAGTTTCTGATTAAATTTGCTACCCAAGTCCTGTCCACCAGATTAATTCTTAAGATGTTCCTTCAGGTGGTGAAATCTGAAAACATCCACAATTAAAACAGAACATACTACTGGAAAAATTGAGACAGTACTGACAACTGACCTTCTGGGACCAGCCTTGAAAGCAACACTATTCTTGTATTTTAAGGAAACACAAAACATGCAATCTTATTTACTTACAACTTCTACTCTATAGTTAGTGCATTGTTAGTTTATCAAAATACATCATCACTTTAGTGTGTATGTAGTCAGTGATACACTTACTTAGGGCTCCAAAGTAATATAGTCCATATTAAAGAACACATACCTCCTTAGAGCTACTGGAAAGACAGATTAGAACTTTAAACACACCAACAAAAGTCAAAGAACAATAGAATAAAAATGGCAGAGTGGTCTGTATGTATGAAACCCAGATAAGTCAGAAAGGAATGTTTTTTATCAAGTCAGCCATTTAAAACTGGCCAGCCCATCACCTAGGATGTCTATAGATACTTCTTCAGTAATACAGTCCATGCAGCTTTTTTAGGACAAATTTCTGTATTCTCATTCTAGTGACTGGAAAGGAAATACAGGCAATTACTAGATATCTGAATTTTACATAGATTAAGTTAGGAGAGGTTACTTGTACATATACTGTTTAGGTATCTTGTTCATTGGGAAACGTGTATGTACAATTCACTCTGAAGCACAGACAAAGGATATTAAACTCATTCTCTGGGCAGTTTGTCTGCAAACAGAAGCAAATGAAGCCTAAGACACGGCCACCACCATGAAAAAATCTGTCTGAATATGCCAAGCCACTGCTGGATGATTTAGCAGACCACTAGACAATTCTCGAAAGGCTCTACACCATTTGCCATGAAGCTTTATGCAAAGCTACCTGTTCGACAGCTGCACAGAAAGAAGTCAGGGAGATTAACCACTATGCCTATGACTGCGCCATGTAGATGAGCTCAATTCATGATTCTCCTTACTTTAAAACACAACAAACCAGGTAAGCTCTGAACAGAACATGGGATAGGTTTCTTTTTAATAGTCTGATAATATCACAATTGATATATACTAATGCACCTTCTGTGATTGTAGAAGCTTTAAAAATTGTATTTGAGACCGTATTATATTTGATAAAGTTTTGCTGTAATTTGAAAAAATTCACATGCTCATTAGGATTAAAATACAAGCAAAACAGGAAGTGATGCAGATGCTTCTCCCAAAAGAGAAGGATAACTTCTAGAAAAAAAAGGAAGAACTGGTACTCTGGTTTACCAACAATAGGATGTCTGTATAATAAGCTACTATTCTTCAGGAATATAAGTAGAGCTCTCAATTTCGTGGCTCTTACTGATGTTGGTTTTGGAGAGGTTCCATCAGATCAAATAGTGCTCTAAAGAGCTACTGGAGCTGAATCTCTCAGAGGACAGCCAGGAGTGGTTGTTGAGTATAAATTAAAGATCATAAGATAATTCAAGTTTGAGAGATCTCAGGACTTCCCGAGCCTAAACCTTTGCTCAAAGTAAAGTTACTTCTGAGATCAGACCATGTTGTCCAGAACTTTATCAGGTATTGAAAATCTTCAAGAATGGAGACTGCACTGTCGCTCAAAGCAGGCTGTTCCACTGCTTTACTTTCCTCATGACAAAAAAGTTTTGCCTTGTATCTGACTCCAGACCTCTCTCAGTTTATGCCTTTGTTCTTAAGCTCACACCACACACTGCCAGGAATAGCTTGGCTCTGCCCTCTTGATAATCTCCTTGCAGGTGTTGGGAGGGCCAATGTTAGGTCCTCCCAGGGCATTTTTTTCTCTAGGCTACTTCCCTCAGCTTCTCCTCAAAGTGCAAGTTCTCCGGTCCTTCATCCCTGACAATCTTGGTGGCTCTCTGCTGAACTTGCTGCAATTTATTGAGATCCTTCTTATACAAAGAAGTTACTGTAAACGTTCTATTTGTGCTCCCAAATATAATATTTGAAATGCTTCAATTTTCTGTGTGAGGCCTGAAGTATTTTTTTCAATTCCCTACTATCCTAAGCAAAAACTAATAGCAATTCTTATTAGGTCTATGTGCTACTATTTCCAACCATATAAGTCAAAGAAAACACAGCTTAGAGAAGAGGACGGAATACAACACCACAGATCAAACTATCGCTTAAGAATCCATTTTTAAGGGGGTATTAAGGAAGCCTTACCAACCCCATCATTTCATACTGTGCAATGTGTTGCTCCCAGTGATGCTTCAACAACACAGACACACGATTTTGGAAAAAGTAAGTAAATTAAAAAAAATAAATAAAATTAAAAAAACCCACCAAAACCAAAAACCAGTAAGTTTTTACACTTTACAAAGCCTTAAGTGAAAACATTTACAACATCTTCCATACTTTTTACACTGAACTGCACTTGACTGACTATTAATCACCTACCTGTAATAATGCAAGCTGCTTCAAAAATTAATTACCGCATTTCAAAATTATCTAAACTTACAGAATACAAAGAAAACAATACTTTAGTGGCTCTGGGAAGTTGAACACATCTCTGCAAATGAAGAGACAGGAACACACCTTCTCAGGGAACAGTTCACTCGTTAGGACCAAATCATTAGTAAAACTTGTGTTAGATCTTTCTTATTGGCTAGTTATTGCTAATTTATATTCCCAGAAAACCCCTTCATATTTTTTCTGTAACAACTATGATACCTAGAGTTCAGATAGTAAAGATCCTCTCAAAATAGTGCTTTACCTCTCACTGCTCTACTGATGGACTTTCTGCCTTGATCTCACTTGTAAATCAATACATCAATACAATCAATATAGATCACCTAAATATTTTGATTCCCAAGACTACTCTGACCAATAGTAAAAGAAACATATGCTAGTATCCACAAAATAAAGAAAATAAAAGACAAATATATGTAAAAATATTAAAATCTGCTTGTAGTTTTTACTCCTGGAATTCCCTCTCCCTTGTCTCATCTTTCATTCATCAATACATTTTCACACAAGCATTTATCTTTATGAGTCTCTTAATTCATGGCTTTTTGAAAGGAGTGTGATTTTCCACCCATTTATTTTTTCCCCAAATATTATTATGTTCAAGTTAAACTTCACCACTTATATACTTTATTATAGTGTTTCACATTTTACAGTTTCACTTTATGCTTCTTTCATTTATATATTTCCAAGTATATCCCATATGTTTCAGAAGTATCGAGTCAATACATAGGCCAAATGTGGAACAGTAAAGTCAAAGAAACATAAGCACATTCAATGCCAAAAGAAACACAGTCACAATACTCTCTGATGCAACTTGACATAAATTTGAATAAAAGGTAAATTTAGTATTCTTTGCATATTTAGGGGTTTTATCTAGAATACTGTTTTAGGATTAAACCCAGCAAATGGAGATACAGAACAATACTTGTGCAAATATTAGTAGAGAAATATTCAGTCTTAAAGAAAAGGGTTGTGTTATTACGTTCCTTAATGGCAAAACTATCACAAATCTAAGCATTTACTAATCAAAATCATTAAGCGCATCTTTGCTTTATACAAAGATATGAAGACCTGACTGTGCCAATAAACAAAGAAGCTTTTCTAATTGCTCCCAGACGTCACTATATATCTTTCAATCCAAGACAGAAATATCTCCTTCCATGACTATAATTTTAATTTTTCAATTCATGATCATGCTGTGAACTCCAGAATTAGGACCTTACATGTATGATAGTGCTCTTCAAACAGAAAGTGGTATGACAGTATTTACAATTCCATATTCAACTAGAAGTTGAAAACAAACAAAAAAAAAAAATGTATCCAGCTCTATAGGAGATAATTCTATGTGCTTGATTTATCCCCCACAGAAACAAAATAAAATACCCCCCCCCCCCCCAAAAAAAAAAAAAAAGTTTAAGAAGTAAATACATATTCAGAGGCAGAAACAGAGCAGAAATATTCTCAGGGGTCACAGAAGTTGTGAAGATCACAGAGGTGTGTTCCCATCTATTGTGCTTAATAGAGATCTATTACAGAAAAAAAAAAAAGCAAAAAACCAAAACAAAACAAAAACAACAACAACAAAAAAAAAAACCCACCACAGCTTCAAACCAAACCTCAAAACCTCAAATAAGCTTTAATGCTCAGAGGATTAAAAAAAAAAATATTACAGCATTTTCTTCTTCAAAGTATCATTATTAAGTTGGTTTCTATGTAATTTTATATACGTTGTGTTGGTACATGTATTGGCAGTGGAATTTAAAGTCTATAAATATGCAATTATGTTACTGAACTAATTTCCCCTGACCATAAACACAGCAATGAATCAACAGAACTTGGTCCTGATGAGCAATGTTAATTCCCTGTTGGGAAAACACTGCAGAGACAGGCAAGTTGTCCATCAAGTTCCTGGAACTAAGGATAGCTTCCTTCTACAGTGGCTGGACATGCCAACTAAAAATAGTGTGTTACTAAATTTACTGCTCAAAATGGACACTTGATAACTTATCTATCAATGGCAATCTCAGATACAGCAATCATAACATTGTGGAGTTTAAGCTCCTGCTGAGCACAATGAAGAGCAGTAGCAGGACTCGGATTTTATAAGAGCCATATTCAATATGCTCAGGTGTGAGCATGGGAAGCACCCATGAAGGACAAAGGAACTTGTATATACTGGGACTTACTCAAGAACAGCAGACACAAGAACTCCCCATCCCATACAAAATAAAAAGAGAGTGGCAGAACAAAAGACTATAGGTATGCCAGTTTTCTCCAAGGAGTCCAGGACAGTCCAGTCAGGAAATTATGTTGACATCACCTTTTAAATTAATCTAACAATGAAATAACTGACTAGTAGCCCTCCAGCTGTTAGCCTGATGTTCCCTGGCTTCAATTCTAGACATACTCTATGCAAAACAACCTGTTCAGGAAGACCTCCTACTTCCAGCGTTTATGTTAACATGAATCACACTGTGTGAAGCACCCTAGAGACTAGGAAATGTACTAGCACTGTAGAGTACTGTAACAAAAAGGGTGATTTTTTCAGCTTGAAGATTAATAAATAAATAAATAAATAAATAGAAGGTTTCTTTCCAGCAATCTTGCAGAGAAGAATACAGAGGTATTTTTCATTTGGATTCTAACTAATCTTACTCGAACTTTGGAATCACAGCAGAATAACTGTCCTGTATTTTAAGCAAATAGAAGGCAAGAAATCCAAAATAGTCTGAAGCTAGTATTGTTTATATTTTATGTAAACAACACTGAGAACAATCATATCATCAGGCACACAAAATTTGCAAAGTGGCGTTTCCTGAAATATGTCATTTACCAAGAAAGGGTTGCTCCAATGCTCAGAAATACCTTTAAATTCTCAATATTCACTCAAAAAATGAGTGTAACAAGGTAACTTACATAAGCCTTTGGGTAATTTACATTAAAATAACTTTTTCTTTAAATAAGTGACCTTTGAAGACCCATTTAAAGAAATAAGTGCCAAAGTAGTCCAATTGACTTCAACAGGACTGACACGTTTTGTATTACTTTTTCGGCAAGAAAGCACATTAAACATTTTGTTGAACTAAGGCCTCAAGTAAACAGATGGCTTGAACAATACATCCATTGCTACACATAACAAAAAGAGATAAAAACGAGATTTTGTTTTTATAAACAATATTGAGAGAAATTACATGCACAGAATATCCTTTACAAAATTACACTTTCCTAGTAGCATTTCATCACTAGGCTTGAAGAAATTATTCTATAACATCAAAATAAGGAATTTTTTGTAAGTGTAATTTTCCTTTCCAGGATGTTACGTAGCCTGTTATTATCTGAAATAGGATACTGCCTTATCTCTGCTATTGACATATTATTGCTTCTGTACTCTCTCCTTGGAAAGTAGGAATATAAAATATATAAAAACTGTATTATCTGAAATCTCCGTTTCACAGCATCACGATACTTAATAAGCTTTAGCACACTTGGTATGTTATCTATGCTGAATGTGGCTTGGGACACCAGAGGCCTCAGATTCACAAAGAAAATATATAACAGCAAGAGAATTCTTATTTTGTTTCCAGCCTGACATAAAGGTATCCATATGCAGATTCAGGTTGATGCTTGAATTTTCCTAGGCACTATTTAATAGCTCTGTATGTGTGCTTGTAGCAATAGTATTCCCACTAGTCTATTTAAATGGAAAATATATTTACTGCTACAATTCTAGTTAGAGGGTTGATTAAGCAGCCTAAATGTAGGCATACAGATCCATTTAAAATATTCGATATGCAAATCATCCACAGAAAGTATGCAGACTTTGGACCTATAGGAGACCTGTGGTGTTCTGAAGGTGCAGGTGGGGCCCAGGCACAATATCCTGTGCCATCTGGAAAGCACTGAAATTGAGTTCATGATGTTCTGGACAAAAAAGAGTTATCCCTTAGGAAAATGAATTTAAGCAATAACTATATATCTGATCTGGATGAAAATCCCAGTGAAGTCTACATATACTATATGAACCCATTTAAAAGTAGAAATAGTGGGCTGCAGCTTAAGGAGATCAGCAAAAAAGATTCATAGGGAAAAGTAATATTTTTTATCAGACAAATCTATACACATCTGGAAATGGAGAAAATAGCAAAACATTCAAGCACATAAACCTTTAAACAGGTCTTTAGCAAAGAGGATAGTATGCCCAGAAGTTCATTCTACCAGCTATGTCAACTGGTTTAGTAATTAGCATTAGTAACTGAAAGAAATAATACATTCCTGTTTTTCATAAATCCAAGTATATAATGAATTGAGACAAACAGAACTTACCAAACTACACCCAAATTAACCACCTGAATATTCAGAGACAAATATTTACGTACCATTTTAACTCTTTTCCACTCCATTATGGTATATAGTATTTAATACTCCATCAAATGAGATAATCATCTCTTAAGTTCATCTGTATTGCCATATCTAAGCTGGGCATATATATAGTAAACTAAAGGTTAGCCAAATTACACACATATATGTAGCAGTCTGATGAAGTTCCCACTGACTGGAAAAGGGGTAACATAATGCCTATTTTAAAAAAGGGAAAAATAGTAAGACCAGGGGAACTATAGGTCCGTCAGCCTCACCTCTGTGCCCAGCAAGATCATGGAACATTTCCTGCTGGAAACTATGCTACAACAGATGAAAAATAAGAAGGTGATTGGTGGCAGCCACCACAGCTTCACTAAGAGCAAATCATACCTGAAAAATTTGGTGGCATTCTATGATGGCGTTACAGAATTGGTGGATAAGGGGAGAGCAACACACATCTACCTGGATTGGTCAAAGCATTTGACACTGCCCCACATGACGTCCTTGTCTCCAAATCAGAGCAACTGGCTGGATGGTTACACTCAAAGAGTTGCAGAAGCTGATGAGCCCATAATAAGAGCTAAATTGATGGTTCTTTCTCTCCACAAATTGAATGATTTACATTGCTACTTAACCTAGCATGGCTACACTATTACCGGTCCACATGACTGTAGCCATAATGATTGCTAGAGTTGTTCATTCTGGCAAGTAAGTATGGTGATTACAGGTTTAATTGATTATGCTGCTCCTAAAAGCAACATTCTTTAACCGTAATAGTAAAGAAACAGAATAAAAGCAATCTTTTATGAAAGGTTACAATACACTGTATAAATAAACTATAACTGAATTTCAGAATGCATATCCCAAGAAAACTTTTTGTCTTTAACAGATTATGGTATACTGGGCTACAATCCTCAGACTTTAAATTTCATACAGCGCAGACACTTGCATACCTGCTCAGTAAAGGTACTTAAGTTCCTATTTCAAAAAAAAAAAAACAAACTATGCTTCAGCTAGTTTTCCAGACTCTGTAGGAACTTTTGCAGGTTGCACAAGTTCTGCAATTTCCCTACTTCTTGTGAGTTCCCTATATGAATTTATAAAGATGCAGCATAAGAGCTCTCTATAAATCCATTATATAAATCCATGTTAATCTTACTATATTTATAAATAAATTCATGCATCCTCAAGCCACATCTGGAAGAATTCCATGAAATCTTCCCTAGGACAGAAGGTGCAATTTCTACTAAATGCTGTAAAACACCTGGGCATATCTTTCCTTAGGTGTAGGATCGCAAATTTGTGATAGATCCTGTCTCCTAAAATTTGAAGAAAGACTACCTACAGGAGTCAAATATTTAATAATGCTATTAATTTTCAAAATAGCTGACATATCATTTCTAAAATGTCTTACAGCATGAAATCCTGCTCAGTCCCTAACCTCCTGAAGTTAACTGTGCCTTGGGGAAATTCCTAGCTTGTAATGCCATAATAAGTAATTGTTTAGTGTTTCCTTTGAAGTATACACTTGCTGCCACAGTGTTTTACTAAACATCTCATCAGCAAATCCAGAAAAGTCCTTTTGCTAAAGAGATAATTATAAAGCTGTCTATATAACAAGCTATCCTCTTTGAAGTTCTAAATCAGAATCCAAGGCTCTATTTCTATAACGTTTATTTCTTTTTATTTTTATGGAACTTTCCACCCTCAGGAACCTTAACAGAGCCTTTTTCTCATCAAAACCTTCTGTCCAGTCTCAGTGCCTGTTAGCAGTTACTAAACTGTTATTTAACTAGCCATCTCGAATATAACAGTTATTTCTATATCATTAGGTAGAGATAATAAATTGCAGTTTCATAAATGTCCTTTTACTGTTGAACTAAATGACTAATTTGTAACAATATTTCATCAAATTGGACATCTTATCTTCTATAAAAACACTTCATCGTCAAATTAAAGAGATTACCATTTCAAACCAAGAATGTAAACAAGTATGAAATATTCCTTTTTTTTTTTTAACCAAAGCCTACTCTAAGGAATTAGCAGGATGTAAAGAAGCTGTAGACTGTGTTAACGCTGCTAGATAGGCACCTAAATTTCATTAAAGCACTAATTAAGCAAGGTTAAAAATATACTTGCATTGAATGTATTCTTTTACCCCAATTAACTATAAAAGTCTATTTACCTAAAGGAAAACAAAACTACATTTTAGAATCTTCTATCTCAGTATAGAATTTGCACCCAGTGTAATAACCTCATTATCTATATCAACTTCTACAGTCACTGAATATTCTGACATCAAGGATTAATAGAGAAAGTTCTTGTCTAGAAGTGTGCTGAAAGAAAACCCTGGTGATAACTCCCTTTAGGGGAAAGGAAATCAATGAATTTTGGAGAACACTGCATAAGAAACTAAGAAATTGAGGTACAGAACCAAATGAGATTTAAAAGTAAACTGACCTAAATATATGAAATACTAGCACTGCTAATAGTGTATTTTTCCAGGTTTGCATCTCCCCAGTTTCTTGAGGCAGTAATTAAGAGTTTAATTTTAACAATTCCTTTATCATTACTGCTGTGTTTTTTTATTTACATTTTTTTCTTGGCTCATGCTGCTCACATAAACTTTGATTTAAATGGGTCAGACACCTAAATTCAGATTCTTGTGGGGTTTTTTGCGGGTTTTTTTTGTTTGTTTTTTTTTTTTTATTTTGGAGAGGGGGGAGGGGAGGTTGGGTTGACTAAGGTATCAAACCTGGGAAACACATACTTGCCTTTCATAGAAGTAGAAGAATGCTCTCAATATTATTCACATCCAATTACCTGACACGTTGATTAGCTTTTTCATGAAAAAGCCTTGGTTATATCATGATAAAAAACATTTTTAATTTTAGGTTTCAGATTTTCCTTAAACTGCAAGTTCCATGTTTTCAGTGCCTTCCCTTACCCTCAATCTCTTGCAATCTGATTTGTAATGGGGAAAAAAAAAGGTATACTTTCCAATTGTATTAACTTAACCAAGTTAGTTTAACATAATTCAAAACTATTTACCAGAATTAATGCACCTGAAAATTGCTATCCATCCATACTCAGACTTATAGCATTCTTTAGCAATTCTGTCTTACAGTTTAATACAACAAAATTTCTCAGAATATTAAACTAACGTGACCATAAGGCTAAGAAGGTGAAGCAACCCATAACCTGAGTGTGCAACAAATCTCTACAGTTTTGCCCTCAACATTTAATATCACTCCAAATTTTTATTACTACTAATTTTCACTTGCTGAGAATTATGTTTCATGGTGGAGAGCACCTGAGTTTGAAAATCACACTATGTCCAGAAAATAAATGAAAAATTAATAAAAAAAAAAGGTAAAAAAATGAAAAAGGTAATTAAGAATGGAAAAAGAAAGCTCACAAATAAGTAATGCTCCGTTCCACTGCGCAGCCTACAAAAACTATGAGACCCAAACCATGATTTTTTTCTGAGGAAACACTTTAATATTGACATTAGCTATAGCATTCACATAGTACCACAGTTCTTCCTTTCACCTGCCTTATACAGCTACTAAAGTGAATATTAAAGAATAGAATTGATAGTCAGAATAGAAAAAAGCACACTCTTTTCTACACAGGATGAAAGCAGATAGCAAAATCGAATGATAAGCAAAAGCAATTAGTAAAGAAAACTTTATGTCAATGAAGCAGCAAAGCCTGTTTGGTCATCTTAATTATGCATGCTAAGTTCTGACTTGAGGCACAGAAAACTGTGGAAGATTAATAGTTGTAGAGTAAAAGAATTCTGAACTTGTAACACTTTATTCATGCTCTACTTTGCTTGGTCTAAATCATAGTTGTCATATATAAATGTAGGAGTGCATTTACGCTCAGGGGTTGTTTGTTGTTTTGGGTTTTTTCTCCTTCTGTATGCTACTTGTGCAGACTCAAAAATAAGAAGTCAAGTATGCCAAAGTAAAGTTTCTTGAAAATAGTGTATTACTCCTCTGTTTTCCAGAATAGTATTCCATAAGTACAGTACAGATAATAATGCTGTTAGCATTTAACAAAAACATTCAGCCATCTTACAGGAAAATCCAAAGTTCTTTTTTTTTTTAACTCCAGGATAAATCAGGGTGAACCGTGCAAATCTAAACTTTGTACAAATAAAAGCTAAAGTTACATAAATTAGATGTTTTTCTTTCTATCTTTCTTTTTTTCTTCTTTTTTTTATTCTTTTTTTAACTTGCAGAATAAATTCATTTTTTTCAAGAAGAAATCTTATTCTGGTTGAAAAAAAAGCTTGTTTTTTTAAAAAGACAAGTTATTTTTCTCAAGTGGTTGCTAAGTAGCTAACCGCTTTCAAATTTCAGAATTTAGTATAAAGTTAGTGAAAAATAACAGTAATGAATATATCATATATCAGAGGATTGTTTAAAGATCCTCAGTCGCCTTAGAAGTTGTTTTGTAACATCGTAACACAAGGCTCAGATGATAGAGTTTCAGTCTGTATTGCAGTCTGCAAAGCTGAAATACTTCCAAGGCAGGTTGCCTCAAGAGAACCCCAGGTTTGCATTCCTGAAACTCTCATAAATTTTATATACAAAAAAAAAAAACCAAACAAACCCACATTCATTTTGGTGACATAAAACTTCAAATACTTGTCTTGGAAACGTCAAACCTTCAAGGATGCTATTCAGCCTTTTTTGATTTGAATGCTGTTCATATAGTTTAATATTTGGGACAGAAATGTGCATGGAAAAAATATTCTGCAGATGTCAGGGGTTGGGGAATGATCAAGTGGGTATGTGGTGCTTAGTTGCCAGCTGGGGTTAAACCGCAACAGTTATACGAATAAGGCAACGTTAATTAAATAACAGAATGATTAAATATGGCAACATTCATTAAATAGTTTAAATGTATTTTTCCAAAGCCCATACAAAAATCTTAAGAAACCCTAAAAGGAGAATGAAATGTGATGGAAAACTTGTTTTTCACCTTTAATCTTCTAGAGTGTGCTAAAGCATCACCCTTTCCAGAGCTGTCCTGAGGAGCAGCCCAGGAGCTATCCTAATTGAAGTCAATAGGATTCACACTCGGAAATTTGACTTAGAACATTCCAAAGAGACAAGATGAAATTTTGTACCCACTTTTTATCACACTGGGATACTAAAGGTCAGATAATTATGAGGAAAATTACATACTAATTAGAGTTATGCAGGCCTACAGAAAACAAAAGAAGAATTAAGACTGGTGACTCTATGAATCATAAATAAGGAAATCCAAGATCAGAGTTAAATTGATGGTTCTAGCTTTGTCATAATGGCTAAGTTGATTTTCATATGCTGGAAAAGTCAGAGGAAGGAGGACATAATGCAAACACCACCAGAACTGACAAACTTTGTGATCCATAACTGCCTGGTTTTACAGCACTGTAAACCAGTTAATCTTCACTGACGTCTCTAAATGCTCAGAGACAGACAAACCTCAGGTTTTTAGTTGACAAATTCTCAAGTTTCAGATATATTAATATACCTGGCTTTTAGCTATGTGGCTCAATCTGAATGAGCTCCCATTAAGCAGGCTTATTGCTTGTATTTTTCTGAATAAGCTATAGTCATTATCAACCTGTGAAAATAAAACAAATTCCCAGTTCAGCCCATATCAGTTAGAGTATTCCATAACAGCAACTAATATTTTTGTAGAATCTTTAATTCCTGGGTACATTTCTTACTCTAAATACACAGAAACAGTAAGAAATACAAGTCGAATTTTAGAAACCTAACAATTGTATTGATAGTAAGTCAATAAAATGACTTATTTTATTCTGAGCACAGGAAGAACTTCGTGCAATGATGTCATGACATAACTTTCTTTTAGAACTTCAAAAGCCTTTTCTTGTAAAACTGACATCCTATGAATGTTTTGTCTGTATCTAAAGGCCAAATTATAAAAGTTCCATAAGCACTTTACACTTGTCAAGATTATTAGGCCTTTCAATATCCTTTAAACTCTGTCCGCATATCCCAAATATCTAAACCCCAGGTAATCAAAGTGCATTTAGATGCTTAATTAACACAAAGAATGCCCATAAAATATCGAAAACTTTGTTCCATTTAAATTGACAAAGAGGGCTCTTAAGGGTCCAGAAGAGAAACCAGTGTGTTTTTCATGTGCTTCTTTATCTTTTTCTGCCCTGAGGCAAAGTAATGGTGTAAAGTATGGTCTCACACAGTTGTATACTAACAACAAAAGGTTTCTGCCTCACACCAGCAGCTTTTGTGAGAATGGCACTTTCTTTATAGCACCACAAAAGATGAAAAACATGCAACTGGCCCACAGAATTCTGTTCCAATATTTATTAATCTATTATTTTATTGACTGTGGCACTATGTTCTGATAAAGTAACTATTTCTACTGATCTTGGTAACTATCCAAAGATTTGAAATCAATTATAACTTTGACCAATGGATAAAATATAAAACCACAATGAATGAGATAAACTGCTACAAATTTTAAATTCAGAAGTTTAAAAATAAAAGAAACAAAATATTAAAGCAAACAATGAAGCATGATATGATGACTTACAATAATAAGCAGGAGCTATATGTAAACCAGCGTACTTCACACATTTCTAGAATTTGGGGAGGATTAATTTGCTCATTTGGCATTATTTAGAGAAATGAACAATGTAACTTTACAGATCCCATCATATAGTACTTTAAATGCCCAACACAATAGAACTAGTAAATAAATTAAATTTAAAATGTTTCCGGTTATCATGTTCAAGATATTGTGTACAACAAACAAATAGAAGGAGAAAAAAAGTATTTTTCTTTAAGAAAGGTAATTTACTAAAAATAAGACTCAATTAACATTTTTAAATACTGACTGTTATTTAGTATCCAATGTCCATGAAATCTTTAAATCTTATCAGTAGAAAAAATACTTTCAAAATATTAGCTATGTTAAGTAGCTTGATTAACACAATCTAGATAACTGATAGATAAATGAGATACCAATCTTCAAGAAACAGATTTTTTTATTTTTCAAATGGAATACGAAAAGTCTTTAAAAAAAAACCCATAATCTAGTGGAACTCTTCCAGCAAAGATGCTACAAATCGCTCTGGGCCAAAGCGGAATATAATATCTTTCAACAAATTTGAAAACTGAAGAGGTCCTATTGTAGGATATGTTTTAAAATAAATCTCTTCTGGACATTATAATTGTAGATTTAATTCCAGCTGATGAGTAGAAACTCAATGAAAACCTAGTAATGAAAGTTTATTTGCATGAATCTAATTGTAATTTTCATGAACTGCGGCAAGGCCAGAGAATAGTGGCAACGGAAGGAAAAAAACCCAAACAGCCAGCATAATTAGGTATGTGAAGGCATAGAAACTGGAGAAGATATAAAGAAGGCTTTATTTATAGCATCCATTAAATATAACAAAAATAATTATGTAGAAATGAAATAGTACACATTATTAATTAATGAATCTTAAATGAGTAAGACCCAAAACAGAGAAAGGCACAATTGTGTTTCAGCTTGATTTTTGTTGGGATTTTACATGATCCCATAAAATGTTTTCACCAACGAAGTACATTAATATAGACTAAATTAATTAGACATTTATAATGTGACATTATCATATGGGAAAAAATACAGTGTGTGTAATTTTGAAAAAAGTTAATATAGCTATGTATTCATCCTGCAGGATATTAACAGACATGCTGCAGTTACTTTCTGACTCAGACCTATGATAATATTTGGTCTCACACCTCTAAACAATTTTAGTAACAGAAATAACTGTTAAAACCTTTTTTTTTATTATTTTCACAAACATATACCGAAAAAGGGAATTAAACACTGATATTCATACCGTCATGAATCCATCCAGCAAACCTGAATCAGGTTTAGGAGGTGCTTGCAATCGCTCCATAGACCACTTTTCAATGATAGATGACACCTGGGTATTTTCTGTGTTTAAGATTCTGAATCCAGTCATATTAACTCCACTATATCGATAGGGTTCCACATCCAAGGCAAACAGGTCCTGAAAAAGATGACCATTGTCTAAGTTCTTAAATATACTGCAATTCCCATGTCAAATGTTAGACCATCTCCGCAGATGAGAGTAGTGAAATTTGCAGGAGTAACAGCACTACAGCACTATATTTGCTAGCAAGTATGCTCTGTTTATCTGGGGGCCTATGCCTGTAGGCAAGCAACACAGCTGACTCTATGGTGGGAGCAGTCTGATTTACAGAAGAACAAAATCAACTGCCTTCTTATTTAAAAAAAAAAAAAAAAGCCCTGTAGGAAATGGAAATGCTAAGTCCAGTCATAGAACTGTTTTCATTACTAGCGAGGCTTAAATAATAGAGCTGGCTTAAATATTCTTGTTAATTATTTTAAAAAAGATGTTATTAATCGCTAATTCTTTGGCTTACTAGAACAGACTTTAAGTCATAACATAGACAGAACAAGAGTTTCCTTGCACCTGCACTTTCTATGAAACCTGAACTTGTTGGTCTCTAGATCATATCAATCATACTTCCAAACATGGACTTTTCTTTGATTTGGACTATATCTTTGCAAAAATAACCTTTGTCAATCAATGTATTTTCAATACATATGTATATGTGTGTGTGTATTTAGCTTCTCAACACATACAGAGTCAAATATAAATTAACAAAATGAAGAAAATCAAATTTTAAGCCAAGCAAGTAGACCCAAGATTATCCCAGTCCTTTGACAGAATCCTTAGACACAACGCAAAACCAGTACTTGACTTCAGGAAACTCATGCCTAAGATCAAGTTGTGAACATGGGGGAAAAACCAGTTGAAGGAAACAGTCACAACTCACTAGGCTTAGGTATGTGCATTATAAACAGAATTTCATTTGATTTACTTTGTTTCCTTTCAAATATTTTTCTTTAAAGTGATATAATCAAGGTTATTCATAAGACATTATTGTCCTATAACATAAATTTCATTTTATTGAACATATACATTTTCAAAATAATTCATACTTAATTATTCATCTCATGTCTAATTTATTTTTTGATGGCAGTTTAATATATTTTTAATTTCCATGAAACTGTAGTGTTAAAAGTAACTCTTGCCTGAATCTATTTTGTTTACTGGCTAGAGCTGAAGGAGATTAAATATTGTATTATGGAAAACCAGAATATAATT
>VXBJ01005012.1:317099-328041 GCA_013400055.1 Nycticryphes semicollaris
CCTGATAAATTTTCAATGAAAACTAAGAAAACTCAACAGCGTTTACTCACACTCCATTCCAGAGAGACCTTTTTCATTTTGTCAAGTAATATAATTAAGGAAAGTAACATCTTTGTTAGATGTCATCAGTTTGTTTTTATAAGCCACTTACCAGTGTGGTAAAGATATAGTGATAGTATTCTGTCATCATTCCCATAGCTAAAGCCTTAAAAAAATAAACAAAAGATTAATGTTTCTGAGGTCACATAATACATTTTTATCACACTTAAATGGCAAATGAAAAGCTGAAAAAGAACACTACTGGGATCAGACTATGGGGTTGGAATTATACTAAAATTAGGTCAAGCAAGTCATTTCCTAGCAGTTAGAGCAGATTACTGACTATTAAAGGAATTTATGAACCAGATCTTCTGATATAAAGAATATTATTATACTGTTTAGTGCAGTAAATGTGAAAAAGGCTTATAGTTTTACATACTAATGGATGCATTAAGTTGCCACACAAAATTTCAGTTGAAAATGTTTTCATTCATTATTGAACCCTTCCCTTAAAAAGAATAACCTAATAGGAAATACTTTTTCTATTTTGATGAACAATACTATGCATTTAAACAAGCTTATATTATATGCATGCACATTTTTCCAACCATGGTAGAAACTACTTAAGCCAAGTTTTGAATAGCAAAATACATACTATTTCAGTAAAAATAAAGCACAAATATTCATAATATAATTCTATAAACTCAGAGATCCACCAAGTACCTTCATCTGTCTTGCTAAATATGTAATATCAACAGTTTTTTATTAACTGTGCATTGGAAAACGTTCATGCTTTTCTCTTAGCAGCATAAGAACAAATATTTCCAGACACAATTTTAAAGCTATGAACTATGGATGTCTCATCCCTCTTAGTCGCTAAGGACACTTTCACCTGAAAAGCCTGTATCTTCATGCTCTGCTGAAAAGTTGTCTTAGATCAGTATGATTTATTCAATCATTTGATTATCTATACTGATTTTTACCTAATTTTAGCACTGTAAAAAACTACAAGTAAATAATGATTTCTTTCTTTCCAGAAAGAGCTATCAATGGAATTCTTTGCCAAGATTCTACCAGTTACACCTCTTTAAAACACACTGAAGGCAATCATAATACCAGAATTTGTATACAAAAAAAAATTGCCAGAGTTCTGAAGGTTGAGGGACTGTTTTTACTTGTGACATTATATGAAAAATGACGGAATGGCTAGTCTATATGTTTGTTTCCAACAAAAAGTTAAAACGGAAATGGATTTGAAATATCAGCTGCGGATCAGATTTTATAATATTTTAGACAAGACTGACAAAAACAGCAACAACATTTTTCCAAAGGCAGACTATTGTGTAGTTAGAATTACACAATAATATTTGGAACTACAGTGTAGTGTACCAATAACAATTCAAATTCTCATAAACACAAAACCATTACCTCCTGGGTAATATTACTACTTCATTAGAAACTGTACACCCACAAACATTGTTAGCTTTAAGTACTTTTTTTGTTGTTGCTTTTAAATAAAGCCAAGGGATCTTCCTCTGCATACGTAACGCATTTCAAGTCACCTATATCTTAAGTGCTTACAATCAGGTATTTCATACTCCACAAAATCTCTCAACAAGAACATCCTACGCACTTTCCTGATTCTGCTATGTGTTGGTGTTGCCTCTTTTCCAGGTCTTCTTTCTCTTACTTTCCTCACTTCTCAGAAGACCTCACTCCTTTTCCCTCTTCAAAATGCTGTCATTTCTCTGCTTTCATTATTCCAGTGATTTTCTGACCTTTTAAATCATGCCTCCTTTCCCTGGTTGCCTGGTGATGTAGTTACCACTGAGATTTGCCTTAACTTAATTATGCTTGTGTGAATGAAGGGATTTTTTTTTCCTTTTCCATGATGTATTTTTAGCCAGAAAACAGTAGTTGCCATTTCACTGGCCTCTTAAGGTACTATTTCTTTTTTCTTTATTTCCAACCTGTTTTCTTTTCCAGCAAATTCTTTGTCAATCTTTCCAATCTTTCTCCCAAGAAACCTGTTATTTTGTCTACCCAAGTTCATCCCTCTATTACCAGAAACAGTTGGTTAATTAACAGTTCACAAATTAATATACAAAGATCTAATTTTATTTTTCAGGAAACACTTATATACACTATATTTGGAATTATATAACTAAATAATAAATATATCTTAATATATCTGTGTGAATTTTGACAGCAAGAGCTCATGTTCAGCTGAAGAACTACCGATTTTAGGCACATTTAAAGCATAGCAATATTGGAGCTGAATGGAAAACTAAGTCTGCAGACATGGTACATATATCCAAGCACTCATTAAAGAATTGTTCCTGTATCTTTAGGATCATCTTTAGGATAAGCAGAGTAGTTTGGTAGAAAAGTTTATAATTTGATTTAAAGAGGTTGAACTCTCACTCTTGGGTCCTGGGACATGATTAAAGATATAATGCTTTGAAATTTGTTTCCGTTTCCCTTGAGTCATATGGTTTACGCAATGTTTTATACTGTGAAAGAGAAGTTTTCTTTCACCTAAAAAATGCTAGGTACATAATAAATAACATATCTTTGTGGAGTTATTGTTAGTACTGCAGCTTTGTATTGTCATCAACACATTTGCCATCTGCATTTTTAAGATATTAAAATAATTAAATGTATGTTTGATGATTTGGGTTAAACTATTAGACTAACCAGGCTGGCTTATGTTTAGCAAAAAGCAAAAACTACCAGCAGAGGTATAAAATTATTAAAAATTAATAAAAGCCTCTTAATCAATGAACAATAAAGCAAAGAAATTATAGTATACATGTATGTTTACTAGCAATTTTACTTGTCCTCACAACAGTAATCCTGAGTGCTTTAATGAGAGACATATTTTCAAATCTTAAATACATTTTGTTTTCAATTTAAACCATACAATCTGCTTGCTAGCAAGCATAATATAAACATGAATTAAAGTCACTAAAAGCTGTATGTTAGAAATGTAGAATATTGTTTTGGTTTAGGTATTTTTCCTGTCATCCTTCTCGCAAGTCATAGTTCAATTAAAAAGCCATGGGGGAAATGGCCTGTGAGCATAAGGAATTTCCAGTCTTTGGAGCTAGCTTGTTAAACTAATGGACACACATGAAGGCACGTCTTTCATACATAGTTAGGGTTATAGTGAGGTTTTTTATGAGCTGTGTCCATTGCATAGTGCTATATTGCCACCTTCTCTTGGGAGACATCACAGAAATCTGCTTCTACAATAGAAAGCCATCAAGTATTTGGAATTCTGCTGGATCTTACTTGTATACCACAAAGAAAACACTTCGACAGCACCTACCCAAATGTATTCAGGTGTTTTGTAGTCCTATTAATACCGCAAGGAGAATACAGCTCTAAAAGATATCTATTAGCTCTGTGTGCCCTCAGTGCAACACATTAACATGGTCTGGAGGTACCATACTATTCAAATATCACTGAGTAAGAGTACACAATTTAGAGGTTTCAATTAAATGTATATATATTTGTTATACAAAATAACACTAAGGAAGTATTTAAAACCCTGGTTAAAACATCCGTTCTCCAAAGTACCTATTCATCATATATGAAAGACTGATACAACTTTTCTCCTATACAGGAACCAATTAATCTATTTCTTAAAAAAAAAAAAAAACATAATGAAAGCAGCTACTGTAAGTGCCACTGATAAGATTACCTCTGAAGTCCTTCGCGGATTTTCAGTTAGGCCTCAGTAAAACTGACATACAGTTCCCCTGCTTGTTAAATGCCATTAAGTCTGGATATTGCTTTTATTTATTAGTGATGAAAACGATTACGACATCTAAAGCAAAATGATGATTACCTGTTTCAAGATGCCTGCCGCCATTTCATGGCTGCAGTCAAAGATTACATGGAATTCTTTGCCTCTTTTCATCTCCTTTAGCAATGGCTTTGCATCTTTCGTGTCAGCTGGTAACTGACGGATTTTTAGTCTCAGGTTGTATCTTGATGGAGCCTTGATGAGCTCTTGTAATCGAATAAGGCCTTAAAGAAAACAGAGGAGTCAAAAGAAAAGAAAATCATCAAAACAAGAACCTGTGCTACTATCAGGACAATTTACTATAAACATTCAAAGTTTTTACTTCCTTCAAAGTATGTTGCAAGTGATACACAAAAATCTTATAAAAAAGAAAGAATCGGCACACAATACTTTCTTATAACAAGTCTTTCTTCTTCCTTAATATTAACAGACAGTAGGCAGGGTCAGTTCAGATTATTTTAAAACAGACAAATCTTTTTTTAGCATTATCTTGCAACTATAACATCCCTTTTCAAAGAAAGCATATAATAATTCTAATTGAATTAAAGCAATATCCCAGACTAATAGGTTGTAATCAGACTATCCAGTCTCCGAACTAATCTATCAGGTTTATATACAAAGTTGTGAATCATTTCAGCACTCTCATAACTCAGATGAGATTATTTTATTTTTTTTTTTCTTTGATTAGACAGATAACAGAACACATAAATGCAGAAACAAGGAGGCTGAATAAATGACTCATGCCATTGCCTTCATCTTCAATACTTCACAATTCCATTTGGAATTACTTTACTATGGAATTAGATGCAGTAACATTATTCCAAAAATCTTATTCACATTAGCATAACAGTGTGTCGTATGGCTTACAGATCGCTGATTGGTCTGTAACTAATATCAAATATTACATTGCTTAACTGTATTAAAATGACAGGATAAAAACAGGTGTCCTACAAAGCAACAGTTTATTTCTGTGTTCGGAAAAAAAAAAAAGAGAGATGTATGCTGCTGTGCTCACTTTCTTCTTGCATTGGAGCGTTCTCCACTTAGTGGGAGTAACAAGGGTTATTGTTCAATCATTATGTATGCAGTGCATATTTAAAATATATTCAACAGCCAAAAAGACCAAAACTTTGCTTAGGTTTTCAGTAACAACAGGATCCAGGCATAAATGAAGTAAAGTACTTGTAGAATCTGCAATAGCTCACTTCACTAGATCAAAAATATTAATGCAGATGACTAATTATTATTTAGTTATCATCATAGGCAGCACTGTTTAGTATTAAAAAACCACTGGTTTTTCATTGTATTTGTAGATATTCTTCCTGGTTACAAGTGGATGTCAAAGCTGTCTTGATTTCAGGAAATGAAGTTGTCATAATGTAACATGGAATCACACTACAGCGTCAGTAAGAAATTGTGATAACCTCTGACAGAGGATTGAATACAGCCTTTTTCCAACATACATTGTCCTTTTAGTAACATAATGCTGAGAGATTTTAGTAACAGTACTGCTAAGGTTCTTTGCTATGAAGCTTTTCAATTGTCAAGAACTTAGTTCTAATCATTTCCAGCAGAACCAGACCAGTAGGGAATATAAGTGAAAGATAAAATCAGTTCCCTCTATGTCATCATTCCCCCTTTTTGACCCTGCAAAGGACCCACATTGTTTTCTCAGCAGTTTCTGCTGAAACAAGCTACAACAGGATTTATAGCTTACTATATAAAAGATTCCTAAATTACTCCACTGCAGGTGTAGAGGTCTGGTAGAGGATCTCAGTAGGCCTCTTAGGCATAAAAGTAGAGTGGGAAAGGACAACCTTGCTATTTAGTCAATTTAAGAATTTTTTTCATTACTCACAAGTCAATGTCACATATATGATACCTTGTGTTTTATCCCAATTTCTCAGTAATATCCCTGTCACACAGAACCAAAGAAGGGTAGGAGTTGGAAGAAACCTTTGGAGATCACCTATCCCAACCCGCCTGCTAAAGCAATTTCAACTAGAGCAGACTGGAAAGGAACACATCCAGGCAGATTTTTAATATCCTGCAGAGAAAAGGACTCCACAACATCGCTGGAGAGCCTGTTCCAGTGTTTTGTCACCCCTAAAGTAAAGAAGTTTTTCCTCATGTTGAGATGGAATACTTCCTGCTTTCCAGCTTGTGCCCATTGCCTCTTGTCCTGTCACCAGGCACCTCTGAGACGAGCCTAACCTCATTCTATTGACACTCACCCTTTAGATATTTATAAGCATAGATGAGGTCCCCTCTCAGTCTTGTCTTTTCCAGGCTAAACAGACTGAGGTCTCCCAGCCATTCCTTATACGAGATGTGCTCCAGTCCATTGATCATCTTAATAGCCCTCTGCTGGTCTCTCTCTTGCAGTTCCTCATCTTTCTAGAACTTGGGAGCCCAGAATTGGGCACAGTACTCCAGATGTGGCCTCACCAGAGCAGAGTAGAGGGGGAAGATGACCTCCTTTGACCTACTGCTCATGCTCTTTTTAATGCACCCTAGGAGACCACTGGCCTTCTTGGCCACAAAGGCACATTGCCGGCTCATGTATATCACATATAACTATTCTCAAAGATATGTATATTATTCAGATTAAGATAATTGTTACTTATACCTAAAAAATCTCTCCAATTTACATCTTCTAAAAACATAACTATAGGGTCTTCATTAACAACTAAATACTGTGAAGATCTAAATCCAGTAATTCAGTGTGGGCTGACATTTTCCATACAAAATTATAATGTGAGAAACGTTAATGGTCTTTTGTACATAATAGCATATGAAGATTACTTAACTCAAAACAGGATAAAAACATTATTCTCCATGCTCCAGATTATTTGCCATTGCTTGCTATAAGACAACAATTGGAAACTTTTCCAGCACAAACGACTTGTAAATAATTTTGACTCCTATTACGTTTAGCAACTGTCATTTTAGACTTGCCTCACTTCTGTTGCTACATTTTGTTCTGTTTGTTCTGTTTTGAAAATGAAAGAAAATCCACCATTAAAGAATCACATCTCCATATCTATTTGTTATTTTTAGCAGAGATCCTGAGGGCAGAACAGACATGGAAAGTACTTTCTCATGACTAGACCTGGTCCCTGCTTGCTAGAACACAGAAGTGATAGCTAGGGTTCACATGAGTAAATGTCAGATGTTAAATCTACACGGTTGTGAAAACAGCACTTATAGAAAATAACTTGAGTTAAAGAATATGCCATATTTAGCTCAGTGCTATAATGATATTTACATAACAGAATTAATGTATTTAATGGAAGCGTAAATGGATTTAATACTTGATTTCTAAATAATTTTGAATAAATATACTTAAAAGCTATATAGTGGAGGTGCATTTTCTAACTTAAAATCTTACATATCTGCTATGTGTTAGTACCATATTAGATGTTCTGGGAGGAGCTGAAACTTTGAAATGACAAAAAAACTGTACTTTACAGCCATTAAACACCTTACCAAAAAAAACAGAGAACAAAATGTCAACAAGTACACTTAGAATTGTCCTTACATTTCCTTAAGATTAAGAACAACAAAGCAAGCAGAAAGAATGTCATTGCAAACAAAAATTTAGATTATTTCAGATTGAGGGAAGGATCACATTTCAAAGCAGAGTCTTTCTCAAAGTCAAGGTCCTGCCAG
Source organism: Nycticryphes semicollaris (assembly GCA_013400055.1). Classification (NCBI taxonomy): domain Eukaryota; kingdom Metazoa; phylum Chordata; class Aves; order Charadriiformes; family Rostratulidae; genus Nycticryphes; species Nycticryphes semicollaris. The sequence continues at coordinate 324,622 of VXBJ01005012.1, forward strand.
TTGTTCACTTACCCTGATATCCATGCACTTCCAGTTAAGAACTACAAATCACAAGAGTGGCAATATGGCACAAGTAGTATGACACTGTCAGGAATAAACAGAAATCCTGGCTTTTAGTGCTCACTAGTCAAATAAGACTGAAAAGACAGACAGAAAGACAACCTTCCTAAATAGACACTTTAGTTCAAATCAGATACTGCTACAAAATGTATTTCCATGTAAGAGGCAACAGTATCCAAAGCTGATATATGAGCTGTCAGTATGTGAACTAGAGACTTGCATCTATCTGAGCTACTTATATCACACTTAAGAGCAAGAAGACAGGTAAAAAATTGCAGATTTGGGGATGGAGGGAGAGAATCTGAATCTACAGACATCTTCACGTCCTTGTACTCCTGAAGTGTTTCAATATTAATGGGGACTTCTGGGATGAGTTATTTTAAACTTCAGGTAATATTTAGTGGAAGAAGTTTTATGTCACATAAACTTTTGCAATGAACTTTCAGTCATTCCTTGCAGCAGATCATCACAACTAGAAACCACTGTGAACACAGGAGATTAAACATAGAAACACAAGGTTGGAAAGGACATCTAGTCCAACCATCCTCCTATCACAAATACCACCCACTTAGCTACTAAATCATGTCTTTTATCACCTCATCCAAACATTTCTTGAACACTGCCAGGGACGATGACTCCACCACCTCCCTGGGCAGGCCATTCCAGTGCCTGACCACTCTTTGAGAGAAAAAGTTTTTCCTGATATCTAATCTAAATCTCCCCTAATGCAACTTGTGGCCATTTCCTCAAGTCCTATCATTAGTTATCTGGCAGAAGAGGCCAACCCCCCTCCTCTTCACAACCTCCCTTCAGGAAGTTGCGGAGTGTGATGAGATCTCCCCTGAACCCCCTCTTCTCCAGACTAAACGATCCCAGCTCCCTCAGCCATTCCTTATAAGACTTGTGCTCAAGACCCCTGACCAGTTTTGTTGCCCTTCTCTGGACAACAGAGAACAACATTAAGACAACATGAAACTCTTAAGCACAATTTTATGTTACAGATATATGGTAAGAAAGAGATTATGATCAGTTTCACAAAATAAGTATTCATCTCCCAAAGACAGAGCATTAAGTAAAGTGCCAAAGACGAGAAGTCCACAACTGGCTCAAAAAAATCTTATCCATGAAACGTACAGGAAAATTGAAAGCTATTTTAAAAATAAACTTTACTGGTGAAAAAATGTTAAAAGAGATTGAAGATTAGGAGATTCAAAATTGTGTTGCTGTTTGACTCTCAAGTGGAGGCAACTATTACAAAATATACAGTACTAAAAATGAGGAAAATCATGCATGTTTCACCCACGCAATTATTTTCAGATAATAATTTGATGACTTTTCTCTCAGTTTTTTTGTAATCTCAAATATATTTGGCCTTTTAGTTTTTCAAGAGGAATCAGATTTTATTTTATTCAGGAGGCAAGGAACGACTAAAGTATTACAGACTATTTTTAAGTGCACTATTATCCAAATCTACAGCTAGAGGTGCTCAGTAGGAGACAAATAGACACTTGTTAGTAGGATGGTTATGACCGTTGTCTGAGATTAGAAACACCTGGGCTTTAGTCCCTGTTCTCATATCTCTACGCCAAACCACTCCTCAAGAAGACAAAATCACTCCGCAAGAGACAAAATCAGCTTAACTCTACTGGGCAAGTTTTGGAATCAGAACAACTCCAGAACAAAACTTATGCTTGTAGCAGCACAAGATACAAGGAGTATGTGGTGACCTGCCCAGCACTGGTCACAGCTGGCTCCACCCAGTACTGGACCAACTTCAACAGTTGTGAAAAAACCTATGGGCTCCAAAGGGAGTCAACCCTGCTCAAAAGTATTGAAGAAAGACACACCAGCCACCACAAAGAGCCAGAGACAACCTCTTTGAGGGAGGGAGCTCCTTGCCCCGCTGAGGGGGTGGCAGGCTTGGCCTGTAGGGGCCTCACGCCACCAGAGCTGAGCTGGAACAATTTGAGGGGCTGCAGTCCAGAGCTACAAGAAAAGCCTTTACACACAACACAGCAGAAACCATTACACAAAAGAGCCTGAAGCTGTTTCTCCCCAGGTCACCTCCCAGAGTAAACAACTTAAAAGCTACATATTTATGCAATTGCATCTTTTTTCTCAATAACAGAATGAGTGATTGGAAGCTTGTGTTTAAAAAAATACCCCTGAGTCTGGATTGGTTTGCCTGCAGTGTTTCCCAGACATTTTGAGCAGTTTTATTCCCACGCCCCCCCCAACTTTTTTTCTTGGTTAAATATTGACCAGTGGGTGACCAAATGAAAAAGTAAGCACTGAAAAGATAACCTAAAAGAACAAGCTCTTGCATGTGAACTACAGCACCTAGGTCTGGCTGCGGATAGTAACTGCTTCCCAAATCCTGGTTGTCACTGATGTTCTCTTCCCTACTGCAGCCTAACATACTGGGTTCAGCAAGAAGAATACCTGCAATGCCCAAAGAAAAGGTCCAAGGGCTCAAAACATCTCACAGTTGAGAAGTAACCAGACAATCCGCATATGATATAAATACATTCTGCCACTACCCTGATAGTAACAATCTGTGCTTGGAGTTCAATTTTTCACAACCATCATACATTTAAGTAAAAATAGTGTCATCCAGTAACCAAAAATGAGCTCTACCTTATACAGTATCTTTAACACATAGTCCTGAATACATCAGAGGAAGTGAGACAAATTCATGGTTTGCTTTTATTTTCATATGTTAGCAAAATTTATTCTGTGTGTGTTTTCACTTCCTCTTAATACTGTTACAACCCATTTGAATGAGTGAGAGTCCTGAGATTCAAGGAAGTCTGCTTCTTCTACTGAGTTCAATTTGTCTGCGGTTGTCCATTTCCACCCTCTGTGCACATGGCTAAGGGCCAAGGTAGTTTAATGTATAAATACTCTCTGCTTGTTTGACCTAAACCATGTTTCTGAGCTAGTGCTAACCCCGAAGTAACTTTTGTTGCTATTGTCTGACATTAGAGAAAATGGACAAGCTGTTTATTCAGTTTCAAAGTAGCAAGCTGTCATGGACTGAGAAATAAAGTCCTTGGATCATCAAGGGACACTTTCAAAAGGGCACCTATGTAGCTCATGTGTAGCTGATCAGAAAAAGAGCCTCCAATGAAGGGAGGAACTTAACATGTGAACAACAAGGACAATGAAGATAAGGACAAAATTAATCTCTTTTTCATCACGATTTTGAGGAGATATTTGTCAACGCAAAAGCACAGATTTCAGCCTAGAATGTTTTTAAACAACTGATTTACAGTACAAAACGAAGTACGTTTCTTAGACAAAATGCTGACTTATTTAATTAGCATTACAGGATCCTAGTGTAATACAAAAAAAAAAAAA